>JAQISU010000105.1:4267500-4505000 GCA_029339505.1 Unio delphinus
TTTTGCTATGAAACATTAACAGGTTCACATATTACAGATTTGTATTAAAATAATGCAAAACTATTTACAGTATAACTTCAAAATCACAAACTTTACAGGGTCAGTCTATTGTCATTTTGCAAAACAGAGATATTGTCTATGGAAACCAAAGGTCAGTTAAATAAAACATGGTGAGTCAGCATATGATGTAGCTGGTTTTATATTCATCCATAGCAATGACAATTATTTTTAAAAGAATCTAAACTTTTTTAGTTTGAAGGGATTGAACAATTTAGTTATAAAAAGAAATGACAGTCAGTTTTGTGTAATGCTTGTTGATAATGTCTAAGAACACTTTATAAACAGAAAATATTCTCAGGATGTAATTTTTTTTACAGTTTTTAATTATGGACAAAAACATTTAAAGATTTCTTTACAATGATCCTGAAAATCTAGTTCAGTTGCTTCTAAACAATTTTGGAAACAAATTAAACAGGACAAAAACAGAAGAAAATTCATTGAATTGAAAAACGCTCAACTGAATAGCCTACGCACACATTATACAAACAACCAAGAAAAATGTCCCCATTATATGCTTTTTTCTAGTTACAATGATGATCGGTGGCAGGCAGACATATTTGGCATGCAAGCATATGAAGACAATAATGGATACTATATATTTTAATGGCAATATGTCTCCTCAAAATACTCTTGGGCAGAGAAAAAATACAAATGGATAGGGAGATAACATTTTTAGCACTTTCAGAGAAATTTTCAATGTGCAAAATCATGAAAAGATAGTTTGATGTAGAAAGAGTTTTACAACTATATAACTAACTATTTATAACAAAAGATAAACTCTGACCACTTTTGAACTTACTTAGACAAAAACCATATAAAATTACAAGGTTGAATGACCAAGTATTTCTCTAAGATGAAACTGGAAAATGGGTTGATATTTTACTAGTGTTAACACTTTGCAGTAAAACTAATTGATTTAGAAGAAAGAAAGAAACAAAACATGACAATTATGGGTCAGTCTTTTTCTTTAATTGACAACTGATATATCTGGATCACCAAAATTTACAACCACTGAAACAGAATTTCAAAATTAAAGACCATATTTAAAGTTAAAAAATCAGATTATTGCAGAGAATCGGTCATGATTAGACGGAAGAGGACATGGAGGGTATAACAAGACTTTTTTTTTTCGACAAACAAATTGCATTAGATAATAAAGGAAAACATTTTGATGTTTTGATTATTCATTGAATGCAACTTATTTCTGTGCACCAAAGAATATGACACTTATAAAGTTAAAACTATTTTTAAAACAAAATGATGAATGTCGAAAAGTATGCAATCACTAAAAGGAAAGAATGTGATAAATCGTGTAATAGTTGAAAACCTATTGAACTAATTTACGATAAATATATGAGCTGAGCACAATGCATACAAGTATTATGGAAAATGAGAATTTTTGAGGTCCTGAAAGATTAAGAGTTTCTAGAATACGAATGTTGAAAAAAGTTGCATAAGATAACGAAGGAATTGAACCTTATTATGATATACTGACTGTTTATTGAATACAATGATGATGGCCCCAAGGCCTCTGGTACCCGGTACAACCATCCATCTACGCCACCCACCCACCCACAGTGGCTAAAACTTCTTCTTCTTTTATTTTTTTTTTGGGGGGGGGGGCGGACGGGGGGTTGTAATCTGATTCATATAGAGTTCATAAATTCAAAATTGTCTTAACTGTCCAAAGTTAACATTCTAATCGTTTGTTGCAAAAATGTATGTTCCTGAATGTACCAATAAACGTTCAGTCAGTGATTTGACCCGGTCATTGGTTATATATATATATATAGTCTATGACCGGGTCATTACACTGACTGAATATATATATATATATATATATATATATATAATGGTTAGGTGCTTCTTTATAGCCCAAGGGATAGCTAGACTGAGGAGACAAAGAATAGAATCAAGAATGTCCCTGCAAGGTGACCAGATAGAGTTCCGCATCAGGAAAGAAAGAATAACATACTCCATGATTGTTGTTGCATGCCACCTTTAGTGACTTCAGTATAGATGATGCATGTATATAGAAAAAAAATATAATTCAAGTCAAAACTTGTACAAATGCCTATCAAAATTACTGCTATAATGGCATAGCTTCTCTATGCACACTTCATTCTTTATCCTTCTTTACATACCTAATGAAGCTCAAGTGCTTGAAATTTTGGGCTTTGACCGCCAGCACAAAGAGAGGGCCTGACACATCTAGCGCTCTGTGTAGCTCAAAATGGAAAGGGGACGGGGATACCTGCAGTAATAAAGCTGTATCAGTCTGTGCACAAGACATGGGAGAAGATGCGGAAAGCAGAGCAAGGTCGTAGGGAGTGATATAATGCAGTGTACAACAATGAAAGTCCATGCATCTAAATTAATATATATATATATATATATATATATATATATATATATATATATATATATATATATATATATATATATATATATATATATATATATATATATATATATATATATATATATATATATATATATATATATATATATATATATCAGGTAGTCCGGATTAAATAATATGTTCTGAACAAGAACAGAAGATTCATCAGTGGTATATATATATATATATATATATATATATATATATATATATATATATATATATATATATATATACCACTGATGAATCTTCTGTTCTTGTTCAGAACATATTATTTAATCCGGACTACCTGATATATGTTTCTGTATGGACCATGTATGCGAAGAAGTTTGAGGAGAAGAAGAACAGTGTAGCTGTGTTGCATGTATTAACTAGATACAAGATACAGATGGTGGTCTGATTAAAATTCATAAAACACTAGCTCTGTACAAACTATTTTACCAATGTATCAATATCATATCATAATTCAACAGACTGGTACACGGATAGTATTTACAGTTTAACAATACATATGACACCTTTACAGTGCCAATGGTAACAGCAGCTTCAAGGGTTTATCGGGTAAGAGATGATACAAGTTAAAATAGGCATTTTGGTTGCATGATTTAAATCTATCTCATCGAAGAAGCTTCTTCCCTTTAGATGCTGCACCATTGAACTCTAAAAAATAGATAGGTATAATGTACGTTTCTGACATGGCCCTGGCCATGTCTGAGTCAGCCTGTTGGATTCTTTGAAATCAAAGAATGTTCTTAGATCATTATACAAGCTTTTGTTGGCTGTTAAGGTATCAAATTTGAAAGAGAGCTAAAGAAATTTCAAAAAGAGGGCAGTAGTTGAAATTTAATATAAAGCAGTTGTAGATTAATAGCTTAGAATGAATGGACAAATAGAGATTGAGATGTTGCAAGATGTTTACTTCACTTACAAACACTAAGACAGATGTATGTGGTTGCTAATAATTCCGTTGAGAATCAATATCCTGGCATGGTATTTCGTGTATTTCTATAGCGATAATTGTTACATTTCGCTTGTTTTAGCTTGGAATTTATGAGGGTTTGCTTGCACACCATTTGCTAAGAATCAGTCAGTCAGATCTTGCTCATTTTGTAGAACATATATATTAAATTATTTGAGTCTTTATGAATGTAATATATGGTGTTTTCAGCAGCATAAATATACAATGTTGTATGTTTTGTGAAGTAGAATATGTCATTATAAAGATACTAGCTCTCAGAGGTCCTAAGCAACAGTGAAGATAACAAACCTTTTGCTAGAACGTCATTTTTGATAAATAAAGCTTCCTTTCCTACGATAAATGGAGGGAAAAAAATAATGTCAATAATGCCAACTGAAGCCTCTAGCTGACTGAGAGTTTCTGTAAATGAGTTAGTTTACTTAATCCTTTTGGGCTTTTTTTTCCTTAAAATTTTGTATGCGTGTTCGTTTAACCATAGGATGTTTCATTTAGGTCGCATCATCTCTGCTGTTGTTATTAGATCATTATTAATAGTAGCTCAATCTTACAGATCTAGATTAGCTAGAAAAGAAGCAATCAAGAAATCTCTTCCTGTTCGTAATTCTGTAAGATGAAAAGTGCAACAACGCCAAGAATCTCAGGAGGATTTTGCAGAAAGTTTTTAACTATTATTTAAGCCTGTTACTGAGATGACTAAACCTCTTCTTCCTCAGCGTGACAAAAGTGAAGAAACATCAAGACTTTACAAAATCTTCCTTGTTGAATGCATCAACCAGTAAAACATATTACTTAAAAAGGAAGAAAAAAGAAAACGACGAGGAAATAGTCGAAGAATTACGTAATACAGTTACTGAAAATGCTTTACACGTAATCGTTAAAACTGATCGATATGAATTTCCATCTCTTGTTGTTACACACAATGAAATGAGAAAAAAAATGTTTAGACCAACACATGGAAAATATTTTTTCCAGTCTATATTATTGGGCTCATGTGTTTTATAAGTTTTAAAAGAAAAACTAAACAAATTGAATCGACACAAACAGTGTATTGTATTTTATGGTCTGACGAAACACGCCAAGACTCTCCAAGAACACCTTAAACTTTACATTTTACCTACTTTAAATTTCAATAAGAACACACACACAGACACGAACAAACAAAATCTGCGAATATTTAGCGATATTTTTTTTGTAAGAGGTAAATTAGTGATGCAAGGAGTGGCCAAGGGAAATAACTCCCGTTTTGATGGGTCTCTCTAAACACCCCAAGACTCTCCAAGAACACCTTAAACTTTACATAATACCTACTTTAAATGTCAACAACAGCACAAAAAACTCAAAACAAACAAACAAAACTGCGAATATTTATCGATATTTTGTGTAACAAGAAAAGTGGAGCGGTCAGGAGTTGCCAAGGGAAATAGCTCTCGTTTTGACGAGGAGTGTTCCGGTACAGTAACGCGAATATTTATCAACATTTATAAATAATTAGCAATGCTACAAATAAGTCGGTAAATAAGTTAAACAAAATAGCAAATGTATTGCATATAACATTATTTATTTATCTCAGTAACAATTTAAAAATTCCTCCATTCATGTATTCTGACAATTATTAACTTAGAGCATAAACAATTACATTCTTCATTTGTTAGTACTTGTTTAGTGTTTCTTGGTACTCTCGTTGACAGGCCTTCTTCGCTGACCAGGTTTTCGTGGAGTTCCTCTGGCCTCATTAATTAGGGTATATTTTCCATCTTGTGATTTAATGTACTTCGATTTTTGCGTACGTTTAATGTCCTTGAGGAACTTTGCAAAACTCTCTGTCTTATGAATTTCGGATTTGCACCTTTAGACCTTTAGACGCTGTCGTTTATCTTCTAAATGTTTTCTTCTTTTGTTAATTGATAATTCCCGCTGTCATGAAGAGCGCTTCTATAATCCATGAAATGGAGCTGTGTCACGCTGAAAAGCTTATGTATTAAATATTGCGTGTGTTTTGGTTTCCAGTCAACAGAGAGTTTTAGAATATTATTGATGGACTCTGAGTTGTTATTAGTCCAATTCACGCGATCAGTATATTTGCGGCTAGGTTTGGAAACGTATTTCTGAAGTCTCAGTTTCAAGTTGCTGGTAAAGTATGTTGCAAATGTCTGATGCTGTTCGTTGATGATTATTTCCAGATGTTCTGATCGGCTTTCAAAATTTATTGTAATATTTGCGTCTGTGATGCCACCGGTACCTAATATTTTGGCCATTATTATATCACGTTCCCCCTTTACAATCCCGATTTTATTTTCAAGGTAGTGCCTCACATTATCCTTAAGATGCTTAGTGCAAAGATAGCGTGTAGCTGAGGGGAATACGTGTTATATTGCCTTTGTTATGCCCTTCTCGTCATCACTTCCAAATTCCATTTTTTCCGACACTCGTACTTCCACGGATTCAATACCTCTGTCTAGCTCTGTAGCAATATGTAGCAATTCCGTCAGCAAATCAGCCTACATTGGCTAATGTGACCGTACTTGTGAAGAAAAAGAAAGGTTAATTCGCCGGATGTATTCAGGACATGGTCATTTAAGAGCTATGCGTTGGTAAGTAACTGTCTTTTGTATTCATATATGTAGTGTTTCAGTCTTCTTGCGATTCTGAAGCGATAAAAGACTCGTGAGAAAATGTCGAATCGAGCGAAGGGTTGTGGTCACGCTTGCACTCCTTGTGTTTATATATATATATATATATATATATATATATATATATATATATATATATATATATATATATATATATATATATATATATATATATTATTGTTAAGGGTATTTCATCTTGTCAGACATTTCGCCGTACTTTATTGATAAAACGTCAGACTCCTGTGAATGTACATACATGCGTATTTATGCATCCGCCTCTTCGCATAAAATGGACTTGTCCAGGAACTGGAAATTGATCTCGAGGATGGCTTAGACCAGCTAACTTGGTCTCTAAGCCTTTTTTAAAATTTTGACTTGACGTCAATAGCCGAGAGGATGGCCATGGTTGTAATGAAAACTTCCGTTAAGCATCATACGCGCAGACGATAAAGGTGTTATGGACACCCTGATCGCAATCGATTTAGTAATTATAAATGAATGAATGAACTGAGTAATATTTATTGACTTTTTATCTTGTTTATGCATTTCGTTACTGACATCGGCAGAGGTGGGGTGGGGTGGGGGTTACATACAAACGGGGACATTGACTCAGACTATAGTACTGTAACAAAATAGTATACTTTTCGTCACCCCTCAACGTTCTAGATTTTTAGTTATTTATCTCTGTAGAATACATGTAAATACGTAAGCCACGTGGGCTGCTTATTTGAAGCTTAAGTTACACATTTTGATCGCCAATGCTAGTCTAAATGTGACAGACAGTCACCAACAAGTCAACCCATTTCCAAGCCTAACTCAAAGTAATTCTCAACCACATTACAGATTTAGCTTATGTGTGAGCTGAAAAATGCCACGATTCTGATAATTAGGCTCATGCCTTCTACGTTATATATTAGGGAGTGTCGAAATACGAAACTATCTAGTAGGATCTTAAGTTGGGAAACTCCTAGTCTGGTTCCCTGATCTCTTTCGTAACCAAGAATAATACAAAGGAGAGAGGCGAGGGAATCTGAATAGGGAAATTCCTGAACATTCGGATAGTACTGATCTCGAAGTCGATTATTTCACGTAACAGGACGATACGAAGGTGCGTATGAAAATATTCTAATGAACTTCTAATATCCTTTATTAGTTGTACATCATTTCAGAATTTAATTAATTAGTATCTTGATATGTTTTATTTTAGATAAGAATTCATCAGTTGAGACTGCATTATCCATAAAACTTACTTTCTTATGAGTGTTTACCCTGGGGTGGTTGCATCAATTTTGTTGGTTTGTTTTCTCAGGATAGTTGCATCATGCGCTGTTGAAGTATGGATTATTCCTTCACTTAATTAATTTATCAGTTAAATCTTGATTAGAATTTTACTAGAGCATGAAAATAACTTTATTGGAAATTACAAATTTTTTGTCCTTCACTGAAGAAAAAAATTGGGATTGACTGGGATGGGGTGGGGGTACCGTTAGACAAATGATTCTCCACCTTTTTTTTGTGTGCTGGCGGCCAGTAAAAAAAGATAGAGAAAATATGGAGACCAATTTGTCTGTTATGGGGTACTGTTAGCCCTACAGTGCAAGACGTTTAGAGATGAAACTCGATTTTGAAGTCATTTATACAGATACAAAAGGCGTCGATCCATATAACTATTTAATGCATCTCCGTGGAAGAAAACATTAATAAATCAAAACTTAGTTTATCCTCGATTCTGTGTTATTTAAATTAATAAGTCACTCAAAATTCGATGGTCTATTGTTGGGAACTTGATTTAAAGTTTAAATCAGATTGAAAAATGAATGTTACTTCCATTGCCTGCATTCTTACACATGTGCACTTCAACAACAGAACTTATCTGAGACAATTAAAGCAATGCACATGTAACCATCAGTGATTGAGTAGTGGTGCCAGGATTGACTCTGAGAAGTGACCCACCCACATGTCACATGAGCTTGAAAGTACTTCTTGACTACATACTGTTGAAACACCTCATGTACAACAAAGATTTAAAGTCAACACCTGTCAACTTTAAAAGCCAACAGAAAACAACCATCCATCTTTGACACTTTTATTCATGTGATACTCAAGTACTCTAGATTTGATCTCTTGCTTCTTAACAAATATGGTAATCATGTGATCTGACTCTTGTATAACATCACTGGACGGTATCAAATGACAAATTGGTTTAATGATTTGTTACATTATATCAATTTTAAGAAGATATAGATTTATTTGAGAACATGAGTAAGACCATGTTTTTTTAAAATGGGGATATTCATGGTTTTAATTTTAAAAGTGATCTCACCTCTAATCCCAACATTTTTCTGAAATCAGCTGGTGATGCAGAAATGGTAAATTTTGGTCATCCAGCATATAAGGCAAGTACACAATAGGTGGCGCTATGCAGAAAAATAAATTTGTTTGAATACCACATTACCATTGAACTCGCAATATCATCAGAAGCTACAATACTATTTCAGTAATGGGTGTCAGTTTCTAAAATTTGATTACATGTATCTTTTAATGGTGATTGTTCACTTGATTTCAGTATTTATACATCATTATTACTTGGATGGTCATTATAAACACACCCTGAAAACTTAAGACAAAATCGGTGTTAAAGTACCTGGACAGTTTTGGATGAAGTCAGCTTGAATGTGTAATCCAGTCCAAACCAGATTGAATCTTTCATGCAGATGTCATACGAAAAACTTTTGAAGGCCCGAGATTAATCAGTATGTATTTTGCAAACCGCACTCCTAGAATTTAATCATTAACTTTTATTATAAAAAATCGGTAAGGCAGTAACTTGTACTGATTTTATTTCTGTGATAATATTCTTTATGTTCAGTGAAAAATACAAATATATATCCTGAGATAGTACTTTATATACAAAATACCTATATGGATTTTATTTGGGTTTCATGATAGTGTCCTTTAAAACTTGTTACATGATGTTACTACAAAAACCTATTATTTCTTCGTTTCAGGCAAAATTGAAGTTTGGTAAAGACTGCATAATTGTTCAGCGGTTGAAAGAAAAAGCAGTTCATCCGCGTGAACAGTTCTGATGTATTGAGTAAGATGTGTACTATAAAATTGAAGAATGAAAGAAGGATGGCGTTTAATTGTTATCTTTATCTTGGTAAGAAATTTACTATTTGAAAATGTAACCAAAATTATTGTACATTTCTGAGGCCACCTGTCCTTTGTTCTGTATCTGTCTCTCCTATTTTGTCATACTTGGTAGAGCATGGGGCTCTTAATTCTAGTGTTATATGTTCAATACCCATGCAGGCCAGCTCCTTCTGTGTGTCATTGGGAAAGGCACTTTGCTCTGCTTTTTGTGGCATGTTGTACACTAGAACTGAGATCTCCATAGGATTTTGAAAGTTTCAGTCCAGTTCTACCAAATAGGGAGTCCTGGACGAGACCTCTGTTATTGTGTAATCAATGTATACATTATTAGATTGCTGAAACATATTTATTGTGAAATATTTAGTATGAAAAAATGATAAAATTCAGGCAATTGATAAATGTGAATGTCTTTGCTGTTACAACTAAAACAATTTTCAATGCCTTTACATTGCTGTTCTCATTCTTTAATTTGTGTGTAACTAGAAGGAAAAGGTCAAACTTTCATTTCTATATAAATTCCACTAACTAGCTTTATTCCGTTTCAAATTAATGCTTTTTTCAGGACAGGGGCTCTGAGTGGGTTAAAGCACTCTCCGTTACAGATCACTACCATCTCATCTGTCTGCGTAAGCTCGAGTCTCAGATTCACCTAATGTGGTTATGTGAGAAAGCTTGCCAGTAGCTTCTCATGGGTCGGTGGTTCTTTACGGGTTTTTTCCTGGGTTCTTCCTTCAACATTAATACTGGCTGCCATGTATAAAATATATGTGCTGAATAAATGGTGTTAAACCCTAAAACAACAAGACACAAAAAGAATAACAATATTCCTTTCACTTTTTTTCATTTCATCTTGCAGCAACACAGCATACTACGTTCAATTTTTTCTATGAAATTTTTTATCCGATATCTCCATATCCATTGCAGTTGAAGAGTCCAAATCCTGGACCTGTTGTTTTTGGGTTGTCATTGTATGTTTTGACAACCTGTGCGTAATGCTAATAACATTCCATTGTTTTTTCTCATTTTTTGAAATTATTCTATTTCATGAGTCATTACATGAATCTCCGAGTGTCTTCGGCATTCTGATGTTATTATCAAATCAAAATGCATCTACTAATTGATGTTGGTCATTCTTATGAGAATCTTGAACATCTGCAGTTTTGCACTTGTCTCCATAAAATATATGCAAGTCTGGCATTAGAATAGTACAGCTATGATAATCACTACAAAATGAACTTATATCTGTACATAACACCAAGAAGCAGCTGATTTTATGCCAATTTATAATGAATAATGTGGGATTGTTCATTCAGTTGTACATTGGACCAGGGACCAATATGTAATATTCTTGCAAACAAAATGAAGTCCCCAAAATTTGACCTTATTTTTCTAAATATCTTATATAGTAAAATGCAAGTGTTTTAAAAAATCATGTAAGGATTAATAATATAATGGATTAAAACTTCTACAATGTTTATCCAAGAGACATACCAAACCTCATGTGCATTTAATTGGTCATTGGCTCAAAATGGCCATTAGGAACTGACAGTTATCTTAATCTCCTTGTGTTTTAAGATCTAACCTATGTGGCTTCATCTAATCCCATTACAATCTGAATAGATCTAACCTAGGTCATAATGGACAACGTTCTTTTGCATATCAGGGCCCAGTAGTGTGGAAATCAGACACAAAGACACAGTGATCACTTTCATGAGTGCTCTTAAAACTCACCTTTTTTGACTGCAAGAATAAACTTAAACACCTAATAATGTTTCCTACCTAATTTGTATTTTCAGCATTTTTAATGTTTTCTAATTTCATGGTGTTTGTTTTTGTTTTCTGTAGTCAAATCATTATAGATGTTGTAAAGCGCTTAGTGCTTCTAAAGAATGGGTGCTATACAAAGTCCTCATTATTATTATTATTATTATTATTATTATTATTATTAAGCGCTTCAAGTACTGGGCTACATTAGATGCATAAATTGATTTCAGGATTTGTATATTTTTTACTACTTTTTTTGTACATGGTGGGGAGAGTATTAGGGTCAGCAGTGAAAGTTTTGGCCGGTCAGCAGACCAGAAAGACACATTTGTTATTGTTGTGCCTTATAATTGATCCCAATGGACCACTCACCATTTGGACAGTGAGTCATCAGACAGTTGTAAATTGGACCATTGACCAATATGACTGTTGCCCATCAGGCAGTTTACATTGGACCATTGAACAATTAGACCATGAACCATAAAGCATTTGTACATTGGACCACTGAACAATTAGACTGCAAGCCATCTGACAATTGTTCTTTGGACCAGTTACCAATTAGAATGTTGACCATTAGACAGCTGTAGATTGGACCAGTGACCAATTAGTCTACACCACCAGACAGTTATACTTAGAAGAAAATGAAAATTACCACATATGTATGTAACTTGCATATTGTGGTAATTATGTTTTCTGAAGTTCTGTATTGTGAAATGTGGCATATGATAAATTAACTTGTTATATACAAGTGTAACTGGGACTTGTAAAGTTTGTTTCTGAGTAATGTGAAGGCATATGTCAGTATATTATTATTAATATTGCTTTTTCTTATTGCAGATATGCATTGAATCCTGTTCAAGTCTTGACTATGAAAATATATGTAAGCACCATTTCTCTCAGGGATGTCCAGTTCATGAGAGTGAATCATGGAGGTGTGCTAAAGTTTTGACAAATTGTTATGGTGATCAATTGAATCGATATCACTGTGTCCTCAATTCAACTGGACAGGCTTTCAAGGTTATACACACATGTGCCCCTCTTTTGCAATGTGTTAAAGGTAATTCAGCTGTTTTCTGTACTGTTTGTTTTTCATTTTCATTGTAATTGGGGTTATTATCATAGAGTGAACAGCTGTAAGGGCTTGAAAAAAATATGAAAATCCTTTCTGTACGCAAAATTAAAGTGTTTAAATTTCCTTTAACGTTTAATAAACTACATAGCACAGTTGAAATATAGACCCCATTTACCCATCTTAAAACCTAATGAAGTATGAACATAAAGATATATAGATTTAATCCCGACTAGTAAATTGTGTCTTAACTATCTCTGCAACCTGTTTAAGAGATTTAAGCTATAAATAGAACTAAGAAATTTAAGCTATAAGCTAGAACAGGACCAGGTTCTGATTTAGACAGCATGTATAAGTGTGATCTTGTATAACAGTGTAGCTAGAAAGAAATAGAGAGGTACCCCATTTCAGCCATTTGTGCACCTCTCTGCTCCTCTAGTGTATCCCTCACTCTTATATGATATGGATAATTAGCATCTCTAAACACAGTACTTTTACACATGATTCAGAATCATCTATATCGTTACTTTGAACAGATATGGCATTAGAAAGTCAAAGGTCTTTTAAGCAGTTGTCTTTCTATGTAAATTTCTTATTTATATTATTGGCATTAAATTATATTGTGTAGAATATAAAATCAAACATGCATAATGTAAGTTTGTCAACTTGTTCTTTATGTAGATTCTTTGTTTAAATTAAATATGTTGTTAATTTCTTTATGGTAAGAAGTGTTCCTAACTCCACTGCATTGTAAAAAATAATAGCAGGAAAACTGCATATGGTACGTAATTTAATTTTTAATACCAGGGACTACTGTGCCTATATGATCAGATTTGTGAAACTTGTGCAACTTACCATGCTACCAAGCCATGATTATACCTTGTTGACCAGTGTGCAATATCTGTTGTTTAAAAAGTGTTTGACCAGTTGGCACCAAGTTACGATTCAGTCATTCAGTCATCAAGACCTTTACAGTCACTCAATAATACTGACCTCATAACTAAAGAACAGCCTTTTAAGTACTTTTCTCAAAAACTGTTTGATAGATTTAAATCAAATTTAATAGAATGCAATCTAGCAGGAAGACCTGTTAATATTTGAACAAAATATATAAATATATAGAGTGAATACATAAATCCACTTTATTAAACAAAAACATATTATAATTTCCACTAATAAATTCCCTTGGTATTTCTTACTGTGCCTTTCCATCATATCTTGTTTGTTTTGTTTCTATGATCTTTATTAAAAAAAATGTCTCAGAAAATTGCTTTCACCTTGAGAATTGTCTTGTTAAGGATTTCTGTTTTGTACCTCACCCATGGCACCATTTTATGTTGGGAGAGGAAAGGGTGCAGATTTGTTTAAAATGTTTGCCCCTCCACCTTCCACTATTGCCACTGCCATATGTGAAGAAGAAAATCAAGTTTTTACCGGAATAGGTTTTAGGGACTTGTATACTGGAGAAGGTGTATTGTTTTATTCAGTCATCACATAACCAGTAAATACATTTTAGAAATTCTGATATGCTATCATTCTAAGCCAGATTTTGTGGCCATTTTCTCTTGCATTTGACTGTCAGGCATATGTTTGCTAGTGAGCTATATTTGGCCCACTTTGGCCTCATTTTATTGTGTATAGCACTGATTTAAATCTATTTTTCAATATATCAGCCATAGGTAATAAATTTTGTCCAATTTTTTAACAGCATCTTTTCATAAATTAACTTGTTTGTATTAGAGTTGAAAGAAATGCTATTGGCATAAAGATGCATTCAATCCGTATAAATAAATTATTTTCATTTTCCCAATAGTGTTGCATTTAATAAACATATAAAAAAAATCTTGAAGCGACTCCATGCAAGAAAAAAAGGTTTTCCAAAATTTTAACTACATATCCTAGCAATGAGAATTTTTAAACAAGATTACCTTGTTTAGTGTTATAACAATAGACCAGGGCTCTCAGACTCAAACCATTCTGAGGGCAGCATGAGGGCATTTTTAATGACCCAATGGCTACACCACCTTTGTTATCTCTCATGACACCTTGCGATGCCAGTCATTTTGCTGGCTGCAGGATATAGCTGACTGTGTGTTTGAGACCCTTCCAATAGGCATTTAGGTCAGTATCATCCAGGTGGGCAACCTCAGGCCCACCTGGGTTTCTTGCTTCTCTTTTTTCACCAATATTATGAAATTTCGTGCTTTATTTTATTACAGGGACTATACCTATTTATGACGAAAGAAAGAAGGCCATTTCTTGTAAGACATGCCCAGAGGGTTATTATCAGCCTCTTAACACATGGTCTGATGAGACACCAGAGTGTTTAGAGAGGCATACATGTGAGAAGGAGGGAAATAAAATTGAGTGTGACATGGGCACAGGATTGAGTAATACCAAGGATGTTCATTGTCGATGTGATGCCAGGAACAGTTATATTCTAATGAATTTTGAAATAAGAGGAAAGTGTGTTGAATGGGCCCATGCCACATGCTACTTGCATCCATGCCCTGACGGTCAAGAAAGACTATTGAGTAAGTGCTATTCATGCAAGAGTTGTTGGCCATTGCCTTTATGTGTGATATTCCTTATTTTCTTATTGTAGATATATACAGTGGAACCCCGTTATAACGCACCCTGTTATAACACGAATTCAGATATAACATGATCACTGCGTGGCTTCCGAAATTTCATATATTTATTCGCATGTGATTTTTTTTCTTTCTTCAAAGTATGTGCAATAGCGTATTAAGAATTTGTTATAATTTTGGGGAAGAGATTGCGTATAGAGAAGAGATCACATATGAATTCGAATAAAATATGCTCGTGGCGTGGTTCCTGAAATTTTAAATATTTGTACGTGTATTTTTCTCATACCTGGTGGGGTTTTAGTTTAATTACAAGAAATAGTGTGTAAAACGTTTATTATCACTTTGGGGAAGAGTTCACATATGAATTTTAAAATAATACAATCGTGGCATAGTGTCTTAAATTTAACAATTTCACCAGGTTCTTGTGTTATGCCAAAATAAACATGTGGTCTTTGTTATTGTCTTCAATTAATTCTGTATACGATCGTTGCTCAAAAAATAGCCAACATGTTTTTCTTTAACTGCACACACAACCAAGCAGCAGACAATGTGGTGGTTGATTAAAGCTTCTCACAATTTAAAAGATATAAAAAAAATGAAAGCCGCCAACATGTTTACTGGTCTTGACGGTGTTATTAGATGGAATCTTTTGACTAATAAACAATGTCGGCTTTGTTAGCTGGAAATTAAAAGGGTATGAAATTGTACAGCTTACAAAACTTTTTATCAGTGGTGCGTGACCATTACAGACTGACTGCATTTAGTTCTTGCATTTTATATGTATGGTGTTCGTTTATGAACTCATCATTAATTTCCTAATATTTGAATATATAAAAATTATTTTATTGTTTTGGAAAATCAAGTTTACAATTTGTGCAGACATCGTTCATAGACCCTGGAACTTAATTAAACGTACACTTGCTTCGTTTTTCTTAAACTAATTTTCTGTAAATTTTTCTCATTGAATTCAGACATATAATGATTTGTGACAAAAAATATTGAATAGTTAAAATATGTTTGCAATTTTTGCAATGGAATTACAGGTATTATGGATTAGCTGCATGCCACTACGTTACTTTATCAGACGGTATGTAGACAGTGTTAATACTCTGTTCTGCAATATATTAGACATTGAATTCAGACACGACGATCTGTGCAATTTTCCAATGGAATTACATGCATTACGGATGAACTGCTTGCCATGATGGCACGATAGTAAATGATGTTGGTACCCTATTCATAACATCAGTCTGGGTATTATCGATCAACATGTATTTTCAAACAATAACAGTTAGTAAAACTATTTAAGGTAATAACCTATAAATATAATATCCGTCCATTATTTTGAATATGTCCTATTACTGCATTCCATTTAATATTCGTTCGATAATACTCCGATTTTTTTTACATTAGATGTATATGTATTAATGCCAATACGGTGTTTGCTGAAAAGATTAAAATATTGTAAAACCCCGCAGTAATGCGACCTCGCTACTAATGCGATCCAATTTCTTGGACCCCAATTATTTCGTTATAGCAGGGTTCCACTGTATTATGAATGTATTGTGTCCCCTAACAGATTTATGTATACTGGACAAAATATTAATCAGATTTTGTTAAGATAATATTCATTGTAATTGTTATTTGAACAACCACTGATATTTAGATGTTAAGTATAATTAATTTATATTGTGTGTTGGCTTTTGTCCATGAATATGTATATTTCATTTGTACTGTGTAATTGACCTTTATCCATAATTGAGGGATGGAGTTGAACTTGCTTGACTTGTGTCTTGTCATTTGTCTCTGATTTTAGATTATGATTTGATGCAAGCTGCTTATGAATGACCCTCATACTGGCACTGTCATTATGCCTTAGGTTTTTGTATAAATGTTGTTTACTTCAGATTTATTTGTTCCATATCTTAACATCAGTCTTTTTGAAATAAATTTTAGTCATGTTTTTTTTAGACTATATTTATTCAAATTATTCATTTGAATTACAAAATGCTCTCAAATTTAGGACTCAAAACGCTTTTTTGGAATTGTTGTGAATTAATTTAAGAACATTTTTGATTATATCATTGTGATACATCAATACTGTAGGCACATTAGCAAATATGAGAAGTTGTTGGTCCTTGCTCTTTTCTGTTACTTAGTTTAAGACCATAGATTTATAACAGTTTCAGTAATTGAGAGTCATTTCCCGGTTTCAGTTCAAGTTGTGTATCCAAGAGACCCATCACCCATTTTCATTAAATGTTTTGTAAACTACTTTTTAAAAGTGGATGGTATAAAGTAAACTGCTCAAAGATTTTAGTAGAACATTACTGAATTGTATTACTCTCTAATATCAACTAAAGAAAGCGAATTGCTTTAGTAAATTATGTTTCTCAAATAATATTTACCTGATTGTATTATGTTAGGACAAATTTTCTTGCTGTTTAACTCCCTTTCTGCCTGCTAGGTGGCTACATCATGTTTAGACCAGTGTTTTGCATTTTACTTGAGCAAGATGATCACATTGCACAGGGAAGGGTGGGATTATTTGTTATGTGATCAGGTAAACATTATAGGGGAAAAAAATTTTTACAAAAGAATTTGTTTTCTCTAGGGAATACGTTATCTAATCATAAAACATTATGAGAATAGGTGGGAGGAGACGGGAATGCTGTGTTTCCAGTTATACCTGTGTCACTCCGGTGGAGCATGCATATTTTACTAGTAGATGTAATTCTTCTGTTGGTTCACAACACACAATTTGTGGACCTTAGTTATGGAAAGAGAGCCATGAATATTTGATGAAGTATACCTGTTTCAGAGAGAGGTCAGTGTACACTGTTACCCTGCCTGATCTTGAAATATGTAACAGAAAGGAGTGAAACAATAAAAAATTTTAAGTAATTTTTTAATTTATTTCTCTACATTACCGACTGAAAATTCAAGGGACATTTATAGTGTAGTGAAGTAAATCCCAGATAATCCTAAATGTCTTATAACAAATCTAGAAGTATACAGCGATCCAATGAATTCCAATAGTTTTGAATGTCATGCTGTTTGTTTGTTTGTTTGTTTGATTAGGATTTTTAACGTAGCTTTAACAATTTTTAAGTCATATTGCTACAATGTCTGCAGTGAGGCAGTTTATAGTGATGTCTATCACTGGGGCATCATGCCGCAGACATGTGGCATGATGTCCCACCCAGTCATATTATTATGACACCAGGCTGACCAGACCTAACACTAACCTCTTAATGCTGAGCACCAAATGAGGCAGCTGTTAGTACCATTTTTGTAAGTCTTTGGTATGATTCAGCCTAGGGATCAAACCCATGAACTACCGCTTCCACAGCGGATGCTCTAACCACTTGGCCATCAGAGCCTTGTAAATGTCATGATGTAACACAATGATGCAATCCAGAATCACTTTGAATATCACAAAAATCCAAAGTAGTGTGTTAGTCCAAAAGTCAATGAGCTCTTTAGTAATTCCAGTGAATATTTAAAACAAATCCTTACTCTTAAATTATATTTGACAGATTTGTATAAAATAGGAACGAATTTTGTGTTATCAAAATGCTGGTCTTGCGCACTTTTACTTGACCTGATATCATAAGAGAATAGCCTTGAACTCTTGCTAAATAAATACTTTATTTACAACATACAATCATGCACAAAGTTAGCTATGTTAACATTCTGCTTGCAATCGTGGACAAAGTATATTTATACTCAGTATAAATTAAATACACAAACAGATTTAAACCAAGTTGTCTAGCACTTATGCTGTTTTGTCTTACTTGCCAGACTTGTGGGATAAGAAAACATTGATGATGTTCTCCATATGCTTTAGATAAATGTTTGAAAGGGAATACTTGATCTTTGGGCTTCATTTCTCCCAACATATCCATCGAGGTGAGAAGGTGAATAGTTATTTTTTGGTTGCCTACTGATGGCAACCTATTTTTAGCAATGAAATCATGTTGTGTCATTAGGACAACTGATCTGTTTGGATGGAACTGCATATACTTTGGCCCCATGGAGGGGGCATATGGCTCACAGGCTAAGGCAACACCTATCAAAAAACAAGTTAACTTAGTCTTATATGATAGCTGATTCATAGATGCGTGGTCTGGATAGATCAATGTTGGACATCAAGTTAGTAAGGCCCTTATTGAAGCCAATAGCATCTCATATGTGATATCAGAACATGTATGATATCATGGACTGGTATCCATTTAAAGTGATGTGGTCTAACTTCGTCACTAAAAGGATAAAGATGAAGATGTTAGCGCGCTGTGGAATGGAGGAAGAGAAAGTTGTCATGTTATTCATGTCACACAAATTGTTAAAAACCTATATTTTCCATTTCCTTCCATTCAGATTGGAGGGCCTTCTGGCTATAACAATACTCTTTGCAATTGAATATCCAAACTCCTTTTTGTGCAAGAAATTCCTTGAGTAAGTGTATGAATGAAGCGGAAATTTTCACATTATGGTTTGAGTGTCAACAAATTGCGCCACTTATTGCATCAATTCTTAAAGAGCTATTTTCCTGTTAGCATGAACCTGCTTCCTACTTGCACTAGTGACAGCAGGCAGAATTAGCGAGGCAAATGCTTTATCAGGTGACCTAACTATTTGGGATGGGACATAATATACCTCTTGAGATCACCTGCGTCATTGCCAGAAACAGGTTCCAATTTATGCAGAATCAGATTTTGTAGTGAATTCCCAGTCTACTCAGGACACGTCATTTCAAGGTCAACTATGGATCCAGTACGACCTCTTAAGAGAACTTAAAAAGAGCCAAGCTGGTGCTCCATGGAGATCATGCCTCTCCGTAGAGGGAAGGGATAATGTATCATTACAGAACCTTTCATCCAGGATAAAATGATAATAGAGTCATTTCACCTTTTAGTCAATATTCCTAAATCAAGTGATTTTGCTACAAATTTTGGCTCTTGAACTTAGGGCAGTCACCTCAGGCATTGCATCTAAGTGAAACTGTTACCTACCTGACATTATCCATGCCATAGTATACAGGTTATTAGAGTCTACTTTCTCCAGCTTTTTTCTCTCAGATCTTTCATTCCAAAAGGGCTCATCTCAACTTGGCAGGACCTATATCCATGATGCAATGGGTTACTTTCCATGGTCATTTGACAGGCTCGTAAGAGCATGGCTTCATGGGAACCCTGAGTGGCTGAGTGGTCTAAAGCACTTTCTGTTACGGATCACTGCCATCTCACCTCTGTCTGCATGAGATCGAGTCTAAGATTCTGCTCATGTAATTATATGAGAAAGCTTGCCAGTAGCTTCTCGTGGGTCGGTGGTTCTTTCCGGGGGGTTTCCCAGGTTCTTCCTCCACTAATAATACTGGCTGCCATATATAGCCTATTGTGTGCTGAAAAATGACGTTAAACCCTACAACAACAACAACAACAACAACAAGCATGGCTTCATGAGTTCTGCTGGATTTGTGGGAGAGATAAATATTCCCTTTTGAATCCGCTCCCCGACATGGAGTCTATTCTCCACTCTGGTTGTCTAGAAGCTCTCACATATGTTAGGGGACCAGATATGGCTTCAGTTGGGGTAAGAGGATGTAACTCCCTCCACCTCTTACCTATTCTCATATGTATTATGATCAGGTAACATATTTGAAGAAGTAAAATGTTTTCTTAATAGTACTTAACCAAGTATAAACATAATCAATCAGTGACTTAAGAGAAGTGGATTGATTTAATCTTTTGTAGTAAATTACATTTTGGACAGGAAGTCAGTTGTTTGATCGTATTTAACCACAAAGCAAGTCCTTTTCAGTAATGCATCATAGTGGGTTTTGTCATTGTTTCAAGGAAGTAAGGGGCTGTAATTTCATAGTCATTAATGGCATAGAGTCAGATTTCTTTAGGTGCAAATGACTGGCATGTAATTATATTTATTTGTTCTAGCTCAGAAAGTGCTCATATTTATTGTTGCACACGCTTTAAATGTCACCATTTTTACTTGTCCATTTGAAACAAGTAAACACATTTCATCGAAACCTACCTCTTTTCTTCAGACTACAGCTGTGATCCACTATGTCCACAGGGTCAGAAGCGAGATGATAATGACATATGCATTCCGATGTAAGTTATCTTAAAACAGCCTTAAAATCAGCTTTCATTTTTTATGGACAGCCATTTCCCATCATTGTTTTAGCTTTCCACTGTGAAGTATTAACTTGTAAAAGAATGCAGTACTGATGTATTGCCCTTTAAAAAATATATATTGTTAGAGTATGAACAGTATCGTTAATGTTAAAATGAACGAACTTTACCAGGGTTTGGTGAAATGAGAAATCGATGCCACAGAAAAGATTTTGTTACTTACAGAGATGCATCCAACCATATTTAACTAATTTACCATGAACACTACTATGGGAATGACCATAAACAAACATATGATAGAATCCTGGTAGCAGTGATGTACATTTGTTGTTAATGGTGCAATACACAAAAAATGCATCCCCATGTCAAATTGCATACTTCTAGGTAAACGTGAAGCAAAAACATTATAGTGTGTTATCAGGTAAACTTTAAAAGCATCAACAAGAGAGGATTTGAAAGTTACAAAATTAGTAACCTTGGCACCTAACTAGGGAGTAGAAACCATCCCATGTTTCTTTATGATCTGAGAATGAAGAATGGTTGAGACCCAATGAGACCTAAACAATTAACTTGCTAAAATTATATGTGCAAAACTAAAGCAACACTGACACTAATGCAGGTATAGTAGCATGTTTCTAAGGATTAATATTGTCTGGCTGGTATTAATTTTATGGAGCATTGGGAAAAGTTGACAACTTAAAATAAACATTGCTGCCAATGAAACCTACTCATTAAAAGTATTTATGAAATCCATTTGTTAAATTTACTTTGTTTTACCTGTACAGAATGGACACCGGGTCATCAAGGACAATATTTTGTTATCTCTTGAGCGTCCTTTACAAGCAGGTTATACTGTACACCAACCTATTTTTTAACCATAATATTTTATACTTAAAGATAAATGCCTTAGAAACCATTTGGAATACTTGCCTGCAGAAATTCAATGTTTTATCTTGATGAGTTTTATATAAAAAAATTAATTGCTTTTTTTCCAGAAGTTTGGTTAATCCAACTACCTCATCTCTGAATGACAGCTTGATAATCTCAGGTAAGATTTTATTTTACATGGGCACATTCCTAAGTGGACCTTTCATCCTTTTTGTTTCACATTGGAATTCTTAAATGCTCTAGAAAATGCAACTCTGCCCCAACCCCACCATGATATGGAAGCAGTATCTTATATTTCTTGTATCCATCCTTATGTTTCGTCTAAAGTTTTGTGATTTGGTCATTTTGGCAGGGCATTTGTGTTCCATGATCACATTGTACTGTGCCATACTGTATTCTGTTTGGAAATTATGTAAGAAGTTTAGGTTGTTTAGAGTTTTTGATATAGAAGTATGTTATCTATTTACCCAAACAAACCCCAATCAACATAATCAAATAGAATGAAACAAACTGACACCAGTAGCAATAGTGTAGGAATGGTATATGGGACCATGCACAGTGAACAATATAAAGTATAATGAAAGCATCAATAACAGAGATTTTATAACACACCATTCATAAATCCATGAATAAATGTAATCATAACTGTATAATATAGGTCAAGGACATATTTGTGTAGTACCTACTCTAAGATTCTCAACTGAGGAATTCACTCTTAATTTCTAAAAAAAATTACACAAATAAATGCATGCAAATTTGCACATAGTAATGGCAAGCAGTACTTCTGATTAATTCCACTTAGCAATAATAGTAATGGCATGCTGTACCTCTGAACAGACAGTGAAGTGTAAATCTCACTATCCGTATCAGTAAGTACACATTGTAATAACTGAGTCCAATTCTCTCTTGGCCACTTTAAATTTTCTGCAACATTTTCAAAAAGAATGAAATATTTGTCTACACCTTTTTCTTTGAAAGGGGGCACTAATCTAATATTCCTTGCTAAATCAAAATTTAAATTTGAAATTTGAAGTATGATGGTGATTTTCACTTTCCAGCTCCATTTCTTTCATTTTAATTCATATTGTAATTGTTTTTCTTTCTCCCTTTCCTGTCTCTCTCTCTCTCTTTTTTCAAATTGTAATTGTCTTTCTTTCTCCCTTTCCTGAAATCCCAGCTTCTTCAACTCTAATTCTCTCTCCTCTTTTTCATATTGTAATTGTCTTTCTTTCTCTTCTTTATCATATTGTAAATGTCTTTCTTTCTTCTCTCTCTCTCTATCAATCCGCATCTGCTCTTTCTGTAATTCCAGCTTTTTGAACTCTAATTCCATCTTTAATTTTAATTCTAATTCCTTTAATTTTATGTCAGAGTCTGATGCAGACTTACTGACCGAAATCAAAGCACTTTGTTCCAACATATCCTTTTCCACCAAATACTGGACCAAAATCTGTTTGATATCTTGTTTCGTTAAAGAAGCCTTGACTTCAGAAAGATCAAATTTTCTGGCAAGCTGAATCAACTCATCTTTTTTGAAAAGATCTAATTGCTCCTGGGTGGAATTAGAAAGAAATATTTCTACTTTAGATGTCATTTTAATACAAGCGTGTAAGTCTCACTAAAGATTTAAAATTTTCAAAAACTAGGGGAATTCAAATTTAAAACAAAAGTTTTCTGAAAGAAAATCTAGCCAAATTCCAATTTATCTAAATCTCAATCTCAATCCCGGATGCTAGCTCCCAATTTCTATGTTACGTGCTTAGGCTCGAATAAGCAGCAACACAGAAAGAGTGAAAACTAACAAGCTTGTAAAACTTTAACAATGAATTTATTAAGTACAAATGTTTTATAAGAGAACATAAATAAACTTACAGTTTTAGAGAATCAAGTCCAAATATAATCCAATATAGAAGTCACAAAAATAATCCACTAATGGAATTGCAAGAGTCCTGATAAATAAATGTCCTAATAGTTCCTTGTTCGAATCTTGACGATGTAATCCAATATGGACAACGATGTCACATGATTTAGTCAGTTGTTATTTTTATAATAATCCAAATGAAAAATATATGAGCACATGTTCTTTTCCAGATAAATAAAATATTTCTTCTTGCTCCAACAAATTGACACAATTTCCAATATAACTCAAAACACGACTATTAATTTAAAGCCCAGAAATTTTACTGAATTGTTCTCTTCCAAACAATAATTTATATACCTATTTTTATGTAAACGAGGGATCACGTGATTCTCCGGAAGGTCACAGAAATAATGTACGATCATAAAAACACGTATGAATGGAATGACCCAGTAGAAAATCAACCATTTCTCATCCCCCAGAACTAAAAATAAAAAGTTGTCCTTGGATTTAGCCAATTGTTTTAAAGGCCTGTTGACACTCTCTGAAGCAGGGTCAGAATTTAGGTCGACCTCCATTGTTTACAATAGAGTCTAGGTCAGCCTGAATTTTCCAGAATAGATATCTCCCAATTAATGAATTTTAAACCCAAAATGACAAATTTGAATTTGACAATTATAAATAAATAATTTAAATCAAATAGACGTAACAGTATGCTGTACCTCTGATTACCTCCACTTAGCAATAATAGTAATGGTAAGGTCTACCTGTGATTACTTCCACTTAGCAATAATAGTAATGGTAAGCAGTACCTCTGATTACTTCCACTTAGCAATAATAGAAATAGTAAGGTATACCTCTGATTACTTCCAATGAGCAACAATCTGACTCAAGGCAACCCGTTTGCTTAAAAGCATGACTAATACTTTTAGCCCAATACAAAGAAGCATTAAACTGAATATCAAAATTATAAGTGATCTAGGTTAAATTATTTGGTTATCTTTTTATGAATCTTAAATATGAATCACTTTTTTTAAATTTCCTGCTCAGTAAACATTTCTGCTAAATGTTGCACACATGAGCTTTTCAGAAGAAAATTTTGGTTCCATTTAACATAACTGATACAAAATGCAAAGGAAAATTACTGATCCATTCAAGCCCATATCTTCATCTAAGGAGGTATCCATTGATAAAACTGCTCCTGTGGCCTAGTGGTTAGAGCATTCACCGCAGAAGCAGGATGTCATGGGTTCGATCCCCAGCCAAGTCATAACAAAGACTTAACAAAAATGATACTAACAGCTGCCTCACTTGATGCTCAACATTAAGAGGTTAGTGTTAGGACAGGTTGGCCTGGTGTCATGATAATGTGACTGGGTGGGAGATCATACTACATGTCTGTGGCATGATGCCCCAATGCTAGACATCACTATATAAACTGCCACACTGCAGATCATTGTAGTGATATGACTGAAAAGTTTTTAAAGCTACATTAAAAATCAATTCAAACAAAAAAAAAATCTATTGATATGCTCATTATGTTAGAAAGTGCATGGAGACACACAAATATAAAACCCATTCCAAACTGCAAATCAAATGACTAATGACATTTTAACAACAGACTATTCCATTATGAAGGAATAAAGACAGACTATTCCATTATGAAGGAATAAAGACAGACTATTCCATTATGAAGGAAATGGATTTTTTTTTAAACTTGGAGAATTTTTTCTCATTTTGTCACAGGATCATTTTCTATTTTATTTAATATAATGGATAGATTTAGAGGGGGGAGGGCATTTTTGTTAAATTCCCAAACCGTGCTTTCCAAACACTACTTGATCAGTCTCTAATTGTAAGTGATGACAGTGAATGCATGCAACAAAACACAAATTGAAAAGTTCACAACTGATAAACATTTCCAAAGCCTTCTAGAATTTTGAATAGAAGAGAAACAGGTAAATTGCGAGTACAACAGGCTCACATGCATAAAAGGGCCTGTACAAGTATTTGTTCTTCTCACCCCTGCCCCTAATTGAAAAAAAAAATCACCTGTAGTACTATTGAAATAAAGGTGGGAGGTACCCCCAAATATTTCAGTAATTGGGTAGATTTTAACTGCAGATATTGCTTTCTTGAACCCCATACAAAATGATAACTAATTAAGATGTATTGCCAATGATATCACTGTAGATATTGCTTTCTTGAACCCCATACAAAATGATAACTAATCAAGACATGTTTCCAATGATGTCACTGTAGATATTGCTTTCTTGAACCCCATACAAAATGATAACTAATCAAGACGTATTGCCAATGATGTCACTGTAGATATTGCTTTCTTGAACCCCATACAAAATGATAACTAATCAAGACATGTTGCCAATGATGTCACTGTAGATATTGCTTTCTTGAACCCCATACAAAATGATAACTAATCAAGACGTATTGCCAATGATGTCACTGTAGATATTGCTTTCTTGAACCCCATACAAAATGATAACTAATCAAGACGTATTGCCAATGATGTCAGTGTAGATCATGAAAATTGAAGATACAGTGTAACCCCGCTGTAGCACACTCCGTTATAACACAAATTCGGATATAACATGGTCGTGTTGTGGCTCCTGAAATTTCAGATACATGTATTTTTCTCGTACACGAAAAAATAATATTTCTCAGAAGTACGATAAAAACATAAAAAGTTTATTATCATTTTGGGGAAGAGATCATGTACTAGTAATACAAGACAATCATGGCATGGCTTCTGAAATTTTATATGTACTTTTTTTGTACATGAAAAAGAAGTTTTTACTTCTTAAAAGTACGAAAAAATAATGTGTAAAAGTTTATTCTGGGACGACGTAGAACTTTGCCAATGTCGCAAACTTGAATTTTGTTTCCTTATTGGCGGCAAAGTGTACCATCTGGCAATTTTCATTTTGGTTTGGTGTGGAGAAATAAAGAGGCCCCATGAAAGGAAGCCACAAACTGGATATAAAATGCACTGAGATTAATTATTTTTACATAAACAAATTCTTTGTCCAAATTGACAAATGTGCATAGTTATATTATAATCCTTTTATCTTGAGATCTAGCATGCGTACTGTATACTATGTTGTGAGATATCCGCAGTTTTTGTTCTTCACAATTCTTGTAATTTAGATCAACCAGATGAGGCATTATCTGGTAATCTATCTTTTGTCTGAATTTTCTACTGCTCACTTGTAATTAATATATTTACATAGATGACATTGTATGTGGATGTTAAGTAAAGTTCCTCTTCTTTTCACTCAGAAATAAATCCTTCAGAACATTCACATTTCCTGTAATAATCCCTGTCATCAGACCAGAACACTTGTCAGGAAGTCAGTGTCAAACTTAAATAAAAGCAATGGAATCTGATGGATTTTTTCATTTTCTAACATGACTGGAATATATAACTGTGCTGTGAAAGTTTCCTTTTGTACAGAGAAAAGGTATATGCTTACTAACATGATTTGTATTGCTGTGCCTTTTAACAGACTGTGTAATTTGAGCTGTTTGTAGTTCACAAGAAAACTTAATGCTAGCAACATATGTTCGGCATCCCACATTCTTATTAATCATCCAGTCCATTTTGCTGATCATGCTGTAGAATTGTTCATTAGATAATACACACAGGGACTAGCAGATTTGTTCTTTGTGAATGTCTTCTTATCCGATACTCACAGGACAATGTATCTTAAGTTGCCAATGGTCATGATCATCCATGCATGGTGATTTTGTTAAATTGTAAAGTCCGGGTAAGTGAATCTTCAGTATTTCAGTTTTTTTTAATTAACAATGAAATGATGGAATTTTCTGGACGATGGACATTTTACTTTAAACCCTATTTAGAATAGGCTCTTAGCATTTAGACTATGTGAAGTGGGAAAATGCTGTTGATGTTAATATTACAGAATTAATAGTTTTCTAAGAAGGGTTACAAAATGTATGGTCAATATCATGTTTAAATTATTACTGCAATATGTATATTGCCAGGTTCATATCGCATTATTAATATTCAATATTATTACCGCAATATGTATATTGCCAGGTTCATATCGCATTATTAATATTCAATATTAAATTATTACTGCAATATGTATATTGCCAAGTTCATATTGCATTATTAATATTCAATATTAAATTATTACTGCAATATGAATATTGCCAGGTTCATATCACAATATTAATATTCAATATTAAATTATTACTGCAATATGTATATTGCCAGGTTCATATCACATTATTAATATTCAATATTAAACTATTACTGCAATATGTATATTGCCAGGTTCATATCACATTATTAATATTCAGTAAATATTCAGTATTATTGCTCACCACTGATCGATACTACTCTAAATTTTGAGACTATATTTTCAGTTTCTACACAACTACATCTGTAAACTTGATTTATCAAGATCTTGGATGACTTCAGTTGACTATGCATATTATTTTTGCCTTTTCCTTTTTTGGAAAACTTTTAATCAAAATAAGTAAAATGGTCATGATTATAAAATTTGGAGGATATTTTACATTGGGCGTGTTCTAACTTCTTGCATTACTACCAGTACCAGTACACAAGTCCTGCTTGAGTTTAAATGGTCATCTGTTTAGTTGGATTAGGCAGTTGAGTGGTATCAGATGTTAAGTTGAGTAAATCAGTAGAATGGTATCAGGTCCACTTGGGCCTCTTTTGTTTCCACTGGAACCCATGAAATGTTCAGAAAAGACAACTTCTCCAAGTAATTGTCATATATCATACGTCCAGTTAGTTTTGTGTAGTTCACTAAGGGCATTCACACTTGTCAACATATTCTGAGTTATCAGAAAGTCAGTACACTGTACATATAGTGTGTGCAAAGTTTAATATTTTTAATATGACAACATGTTAACGTATCACTTTATGATGTATGCTGATTAGTTCAAATAAACCAATGACATTCTTCTTACTGATTGGCTGCAATTGTGGGAATTTTTGTAACCCCACCTTTGGGAACTGGCTGTTTTGCTATTACTTTCAACATTTTGGAAGCCATTTCTTAAACTGATTGCTCAGTGGGAATTGAGAACAAAATGTTCACCTATGTCCAGCTTACACAACAGGTGCTTGTTACACCATGTATAGAATATTATGTGCATAAAATGGTAAAAACACCAAACTTCAAAAACACCAACAATAAAAGCTAAAGGTATTGATCAGTTGATAGTATGTACATCAGGAAGGGGTGCACAGTATAACTATACACGTAACATGAAACCCACCCTATATACAAGCATGGTTTAAATGTCAATTTATAGGAGTAATGATCACAGCTTGTTCTTGTAGAGTTTAACGCCATTTTTTACATGATATGCTATACATGGCAGCCAGTATTATTGGTGGAGGAAGAAAGGGAAACCCTCCAGAAAGAACCACTGACCCACAAGAAGCTACTAGCAAGCTTTCTCACATAACTACATTAGTTGAATCTTAGACTCGAACCTACATAGACAGGTGAGATGGCAGAGATCCGTAACGGAAAGCGCTTTAGACCACTCTGGCACTCGGGGACCCCTGATCACAGCTAGATACAGGACACAACACTTAATGCTAAATATCATACTTGTAGACAAACCAAGGATCCTGACCTTCATCTAGAACTGGAAAAATATACTTGCCTGAAAGTCCAGGACAAGGCTCACAAAAGCCAGACATTATTCAATTCATTTCATAAAGTTATTATTTAAATCATTACCAATTTGAGAACCAATACGTGCTGCATAGATTATCTCCCCTGACCCAAAGCAATAGATTTGCATAGGTTCCACATTCTCACTGCATTGCCTATATTTAAGGAATATCCTTCAAAATATCTATGACCACTCCAATGGCCTAGTGGTTAGAGTATCTGCATTGGATAAATAAGGTTTTGGGTTTGAACCATGGCTCAGTAATACCAATGACTTATAAAAAGATAATAACATCTGCCTTGCTGTGTTCAACATTAAGAGGTGAAGTGTTAAGACTTGTCAGTCTGGTGTCAGGATAATATGATTGGATGGAACGTCATGCTACATGTCAGCGGCATGATTTCCTGGTCTAGACATAGCTTTAAACTGCCACAATGCAGACACCATAGTGTCATGACTGAAAAATTGTTATATTAAAATTATAGATCACACACACACACACTTAAAGACACAAATTATCTGTGAAAAAATTGCCATACTGCATATAGGAAGAATATGAATCTTCCTATTTCATTTAAATTGGTTGCTTTTGCCATAGCCATTAAAATAATCCTGAACAATTTTTTCTAATGTAAAATTTTAACAGATCAAATGGCCACACTAATAATTTCGGAGCTTTTATAAATTATTGCCAATGACATTAAAGCTAGTACAGTTTCAAACTCTGTGTTTAGTTATTGAGGAAAACAAGTCTAAATTAATGTCAGATCAGCTGATTGCTTGGTTGTCACTTAAATAAGAAATGTTATAATATTTCTTAGTTCAGGGGTATTGCAAGACACTTAATGTATTTCATGGAAACTTATTTTTCCTAATCTACATCTTTAGACTGACTTATTCACTAAGACATGAATTTGCAACAGATTAGCATAGGTTTAGGACTTCATGTACTTTTCACTAAGACATGAATTTTCAACCAATTGGCATAGGGTTTCATGTACTAGTCAAATATCTATGCATAGTATAAACTTGAGGGATATGACTTTTAATTTAAGTTTATGTAAGGATATGACCCATTAAAATTAAAATGATTAATGTACAAGTTAGTAGCAAAGAAACAGGGTTTTAGGGTTTAACACCATTTTTCAGCACACAATAGGCTATACATGGCGGTCAGTATTATTGGTGGAGGAAGAAACTGGGAAAACCCCTGGAAAGAACCACCAACCCATGAGAAACTACAGGCAAGCTTTCTCACATAACTACATTAGCTGAATCTTAGACTCGAAACCATGAAGACAGAGGTGAGACGGCAGTGATCTGTAAGAGAAAGTGCTTTAGACCACTTGGCCACTATTGTAATCATTTGCTATTTCAAAGTGCATAATATTCCAACCTGTGTACCATTTCTTTTGCTTTTATTTACAGGAGAAACAACACCAAAGACAACAACTGTTACAACAACTCCAACATCTACATCTGTGCCAACATCTATAGACAGCAACATTGCAGCTATAATTGTAATTGCTGTAGTAACTGTTGTAGTTCTAATTCTTGGTGCCTTGTTTATCTGTAAGTAATAAGAAATAGTAACATTTAGTGTATTGATTCCATTTACCTTAGAAAAGTGTTACATACAAGAAGCTGCACAAACCATCAGCCTTGAAGCTTTGTGCATTTTACAGGGTTTTTATTCCTGAATGTTAAAATTGATGATGACTGAGATATTCTGTTCTTCTCTCTGTCCATCAATCTGACACCTCATGTTAAACATATGTAGGATTACTAAAATTGTATGCAGCTCCTGAATTTTAATTTTGATTACTTGATGCTTTGAAGTTATAGTTTTATATGGAGAAAATTTATTGTTGTTACATTAACTAAAACTCTGCTAAGCTCTTATGAATGTTAGTGACCTTCATTATCACTTCAAAATCTAAAGCTTAAAATTGTAGGATCCCTACGAGATGAAAAAATCCAAAAGCCAGATTGCTTATATCTAATAATGACTACACACAAGGATGTATTGCCCACATAAATTGTCTTGGAAGCCTTTAAACCAACACAGATTATACCATAACTTTATGAAGGTTTAAAACTGCAAAAATATACTGCATCATTGAAAATAATTAGTAGAAATCAGCATGACTATACATAAAAGATAACCCATTCTTCAAAGAAATATTTACAAATTTTGTTTCTTTCCCAAGAATATAATTATTATGTAACTAATATTAGTTCACTCACTTGTTTTCAGAGTTTCTTTTCAAAAAATGTGCAGTGCAATAATATAATGAACAATTAGTAATTATTAATTGGAGGACTAATTTAAAAAGTTAAACAGTCTGAATACCTTAGCCCACTTCTGACAATCAAAATATCATCCTTCTTTTCTGTCGACATGGTATATTGGTGTATACATTCACATGTGTCTTGGGCACTCAACACTAAATCTGTTTAGTTATGTTTTGGAATTTCTACTGCCATTTGTATCTGTGTTTGTGTTGTATTTGTTAATTTCTCTCTTATTTTTTGTATCTGTATCCATTTTGAATATTTTGAGCACATCTATAGAAAATGGATGCTTCTCAAGTTTCATCCAACTAACAGTAGCTGTTGTCAGGGTAAGTATTTTCTACCCATTATTGTTCCAGTTTGTTTTATTTATATATTTTTCTTTCAACCTTCTTAATTTCTTCTTTAAACACATTACCCAATCATAATACATTAGGAGAACTACTACTACATAAATCCAGCCCTCCTGGACTAAAACATTTTTGGCTAGAAAGCTAAAAGTTTTTGGCACACTTAGTGATCTCCCCATGAAATCAGGACTGGAACCAAATCCCATGGAATCATCAGTTACTACTTCTGTCTGTGCTGAGTAGCAGACAGATGCTTGCCAAATCTATGCATTGCAGTAGCATAGAAGTTGTTTATCTCCAAATAAGTTTGAGTTCATCTTTGAGGGGAAGCATACTCTGTCTATAAATTTACAATTTTTTCTGTTCTTTCAGTTGATGATGGTACAGTTTCCTAATTTTCTGTGTCATCACTTTGCCATCTTCACACACTTAAAGGTGCTTGGTAAATATATGTACAGGTTGCAATGGCATCCCATCCCACTGTTATAGCTGTATAAATAAGTGTAAGGCTGATGTGTGATATAGAAAACTCGTTTGTTGTTGTTGTAGGGTTTAATGCCATTTTTCAGCACATGATAGGCTATACATGTTGGCCAGTATTATTGGTGGAGGAAGAACCCAGGGAAACCCACGAAAAGAACCACCGACCCATGAGAAGCTACTGGCAAGCTTTCTCACATAACTACATTAGCCAAATCTTAGACTCTAACCCATGCAGACACCACAAATTCAAGTTCAGTGTATTACCCCAAAATCCACTTCATGAAAGCAGTTATACAGTAGACAAACCTGACATCATGCTGCTAAGCAGGTCCTGTGGATGATAGACACTCTTATGGATCACCCAAAGGGAGACTACTTAGTGACACCTTAGAAGTAATGGGATCTAACTCTTCAGTGGTACACGTGTAGTGAGTCACCGTCTGTGACATTTTTCTCCAACTACTTTGAAGGTAACACAAAAGACATTATCTTACTACCTTAATCAAAAATGATGAAAACAGGTCTTCAAGTTCTCTCGTCATTTTTAGATCTTATTATTTTGTATGAGGACTGAAATTCTGCATTGCAGTCTTGGACTGAAGAAGTTTTCCACCACCCCAATTGGAGTTCTGTCCTCCACTTTCCTCTCCATCTACAGGTCTACGGTTCTGACATCAGGTGATCATTGACTACTGAAAAATCTGCTTTCAATTGTTTCCACAATCTGATATTTTGGGACTGATTACATGATCCATTACAAATGTTTAAAGACATTTTTCTCACCAATGCTTTGTCTGATTTTCATTTGGATGCCCATGACTTGTTTCGTAATATCATGAATGTGGGATCAGTGTTGCATTGAATAACTAAGGTAATCTTCAAGAGGTGGAACACAGCTTCCTTGTCATATGAACAGATATGAACTTATAACGAGATGCAGTGCTCTCAACCTCCACCTTACGAGATGCAATGCTCTCAACCTCCACCTTTCTTAAAGACTTTCATTGGCTAAGACATTGAAATGCAGTGCTCTCAACCTCCACCTTTCTTAAAGACTTTCATTGGCTAAGACATTGAGATGCAGTGCTCTCAACCTCCACCTTACGAGATGCAATGCTCTCAGCCTCCACCTTTATTAAAGACTTTCATTGAATAAGACATTGTGATGCAATGCTTTTAACCTTCACTACATTTTTTAGTGATTCACAGAGTCATGCTGATTGCAAAAAATTCACAAATTCCCCAATTCTCAATTATTTAAGATATTTAATAAAATAACCGATTTCCTGTTTAGCACTAGTTGTGTTACCTAAACTGTCCGGTACTACTGGTCGCGATATGAGTGAACTATATGAGCAGATTGGTACAGTTGGCCCAATAGCAAGCATTTTAGCATACTTAATATATATAAGAGTAGTTTTACAAATGTTTTTAAGAGAAACTTGGGCCTAAGCAAAATTTTGTTCTGTGCATGTGCTGCCACACTGATTTGAATTACCATTTGACAACACATCTTGAAAATGTCTTAACCACCAATGGAAAAGATGTCTGAGTTTCCACTGACCTCTATTACCCCATTTCTCCTTTGAATACGTTCCCCAATCACATTACTTTAGGGGGATATAAGCCTGCTACCTCACAAATCCAGCCCTACCAAAAGACGAAAATTCGTCTTTTCTGTCTATGTCATATAGACAAAAGGTAATAACTCTTGCCCCTTACCTCCCCTTGCCACCCACTAGGTGTCGCCAGTTTTTAAGCTTCGCTGTATGGTTAAAACATGTACAATTAGACCTCCAATGAATCCAAGCCATCTTAGTGTAAATTCGGACCATCCAAAGTTAAATTTGGAATTACTGTGTTGGATAATCATTCCTCTACAGGTTGTATACATTATTTTACAATATTTTCCAATTTTGAGTGACTTAGTCACCTTTCTAGACTTTGGACCAGGTTGCAACGTTGTCAGAGCATGCTTATGGTGGTACTTGCATGTCCGACATGCGGCAATGAATAATTTCGCTTATTCCGTTTGTAACGGTTATGATGTTAGCGAATTAATAACTTGCTGCATTGATAATTTGTGCTTTGTTTTATCTTCTTTGTCGTTTCAGTAGACTTCGTCTTTGAACGACCAAGTTGCAACTATTTAATGGCGGACTTCGTGTTGTAGTTATGAGTTCATGCGACACTATCATTTCGCTTCCTCCGTTAGTAACGGTTATGGTAATAGTGAATTAATAATGTGCTGAATTGCTAATTTGTGCTTTGTTATCTTCTTTTGTCGTTCCAGTAGACTTCGTCTTTGAACGACCCGTTGCAACACGCTCATGTCGGTAACTAGTGTTGTCATTACGAGTTAACATGACAAGGAATAATTTTGCCTACTCCGTTAGTAACGGTTATAGTATTATCGATTTAATAATATGCTGAATTGTTAATTTGTGCTTTGTTTTCTTCTTTTGTCGTTTCAGTAGCAAAGTCGACAACGAAGGCATAAATGGCAAAACGGGTGTTGGCAATGTGGCTATGGAGGAAAATGATGTGACATGGTACAACAGTCCGCCTTTGAACAGATGCGTAGTTGGGTACATTTGGGGAGTGTTACCCCAATTTTTTTAGGCTGCCCAATTGGCGTAATTCCCCCCGCATGTCCGTGCATGGCTTTCGGGTCTGTAAGTCAGGACGAATGGGGTTTTTACAGGTTCCATCGCATCCATTTAATTATGCAATCTCGTCGTCACTGCACCGCTGTCCAGCTGTCCCTTTCTATTGCTAACACTGTCCGACCAACTATGATTTACGGGGATTTTAGTGCCAAATCTTGCCATTAAAAAGCTGTACCGCAGACAACATGCCAATATTATGACGGAGATTTTCATGAGAAATCTATCTGTCCAGCCAAGCCATGACAGCGGCTGGTACCGGTGATAGCCGGGCTGTCACCAACATTAAAGCGGACCACATGCCAGGCAAACCAGCCGTCCGTCCAACCGTCACCAGTCGTCCAGGCGAACATCAAGCCGGCACCGGACGTCCAGCCGGCACCGGCCATCCAGCCAGCTCTGGCCATCAAGCCCAGCTGGCACCGGCCATCCAGCCAACCATCCAGCCAGCACAAGCCGGTACCGGCCATCCAGCCGGCTCCGGCCGTCAAGCCCAGCAGGCACCATCCAGTCCAGCCGGCACTGGCCGTCCAGCCAAGACGGCACCAGCCATCCCAGCAGGGTGACCTTGTTGATTTAACAGGATGACCTGCTATGATTTACGGGGATTTTAGTGACAAATCTGGCCGGCAGGCAGTACTGCTGTACCAACATGGGGACTTTTTCATACCGCGATCTGACCAGGTCGGATTTACGGGGATTTTAGTGATGTATCCGTCCGTCAATCTGTACTATCGGTTACATATCACTACCATAACAGAGATGTTATAGGGGAATCTATCCGTCCAACCAGACCATTGGAGCGACCGGTGCCGGTCATAGCCGGACCGTCGCTGACATTCCGGCCGACCATATGCCAGACAAATCAGTCGGCATTGCGAGCCGTCCATCGGTTCATGGCTTGTCCACAAGGGAGAGTTAGGGACATTATCAGAGAGGACGGAATTGAGTTATCTATGCCACCTGGTATGCACTGCCCAGATATGGCAGCTTTACCAGAACAGGACTCGACATACAGTGTGTCTGACGAATCGCAGGCAAATCAGCAGTACACAGATGCCTGAGTTGACCAGAACACGACTCAGCACACAGTGAGTGTGACGAAACACTTTCAGCCGTCCACAAATCCGGTCATGGAACGGACTAAGCTTAGCGCCAAGGCCGCAGGGGAAAAAATTTATAGGTTGTTGGGAACTTCAGAATGCCTACCACCTCCTACTGCCATTCAAGTCTACACAGTTACGGCATCCGTAGATTTTGAATGGGAGGAAGAGACGATGTCCTTCCTGCTTCTTCCCCAGTCGGCTAAAAAAAAAAAAAAAAAAAATAAACAGGAAGCTAACTTCCAGCGACGTTCTAGTGTACCTGGTACGAAAACTCCATCAGACGCCTTCAGTACTGATCTCCAAGGCCGCATCAAAGCTCAAAACTAGTCCGAAACGTAGTCGCTAAGTCTTCATTGTTAGACTTGGCTTCACTAGCCATTTTTTTTCCCGACTCCCTAGGCAAATCCGGCAATGACCACACTTGTGAAGTGACGGCCTGGATTGCTAGAGTTGTTAACAGGGCAGCTCACCATTCCATGACCAATGCGTTGACTGCTTCTGCCAACTTCGACCTGATACAATGTGACGCCTGTAGGTGGTCCACGTTGCTCAAGCCCCATCCTACTCGGATTTTACAGATGTCTGTTTGGGTCACCTTTACACTTTGGGGGAAAATTGAAAAAGTTCAGAGGCAGGCAGCTCAGGAACTGCCCTTCCAACTCATCGCCCAACTTTCGCAAGCGTTTCGAAACAATCATCCCCTGACACAGCGGAAGGATGATGGGCGGACCAGGGAAAAGATATTCTTACAATCAAATGTGTAGTATAGATCCCAACCCAATGCTGGGAGCCCACAAGTCTAATAAAGCTAGGCGGCAACCATACAGAGGCGGCAAGAACCCAAGTTTCTCCGCTTTCACGCCTCCTAACTCTAGACGTTGACATACCCTGTCCACCGCCAGCAGACTGCCTACCTATGTGCGCGGCTGCCTTTTGCATTTTCAGGACCACGGGACCACTTTATTACCTCAGAATATTTGGGTGATTCAGGTCATTTTGGAGGGACTTTGGACTTCAGTTATCCATCCCCTCCCCTGTCCTCCTCTCCCTTCTTCACGGATGTACCGTAAGATCGGGAGAAGAAAGCCTTTATTTTTATATATATATATATATATATATATATATATATATATATATATACCTGCAATAGCTGAGGTTTTATTCATGGCTGTTTCTTATCCAGAGGCCGTTCATCGACCTGAGCCGCCTCAACCACCCTAAAATTCAATGTGGCGATGGCGTGATCCAGTCATCCGATGGGTATGCTGTCAGTCTAGATCTGAGCGACGCACATTTTCACGTCTCTATCCCACGAGTCATGGACATTTCTCCGTTGTGCTTGTCGGGACTCTGTTTATCAGTTCCAGGTCATACCTTTTGGCCTCAACTTCAGCCCTTGGGCTTGTACCAAGGTTATGGATTACATCGTCACCCTGTTCCGCTCGACTTCATCTATAGCGTCGGCAGTATACTTGGACGACATCCTCCAGAAACATATGTTAAGTTCTTCTCTGCTCAAAGGCAGAAACAATCTTATCGCACTTTACATCATATAGGCTTTCTCGTGAACTGGATAAAGTCTGATATCTGTCCAGCCCAGAGTTTTGGTCCATCTGGGTGTGGAATTTCTCCCCGATCTGAATCTGGTAAGGCTTCCTCGAGTTTGCGATCATCCAGATAATCGCACTCGTAGAGTTAGTTTCTCTCAGGATGCGTATTTCAGCGAGAGAGTTCTTGCAACTCCTTGGATTATTCAATGCAGCAGTGGACTTGATCCTGCTCAACCATCTTTTTATGCGCCCTTTACAAAGGACATTGCTAGTGTAATGGCACCCTTTTTAAGTCCCTTCAATCACACAGTCATGCTCACGCCAGAGATAATATCATTCTTGAGTCAGTGGCACAACCCTTGTGGGCTGTCCACAGAAATTACTCTGCAGATACACCAGGCGGAGATGACGGTATTTTCCACCGCTAGTACCTACGGTTGGGGTGCCCACCTGTTGCCGGACTTCGACACTGTCAGTGGCATGTGGGTGCCAGGGGCGAGCCCTCTCCACATCAACTTTTCAGAAATAACAGCTGTCATCAATGCCTTTTATTTCTGGCAGGATCAACACTTATTGCAATCTGTCCTCCTTATGTCAGACAACTTTTTGGTGATGACTTGCCTCCTCAACACAAGGAGGCACCAATCACCAGACCTGTGCAACCTGATCTGGCAGTTTCTACATTGGTGCGACAATCTCCACCTCAAGGTACACATCAGACATATTCCTGGCAGACTCAATGTCTTGGCTGACACTCTATCCAGTCATTCATGGAATGGTCACTCCATCAATCGGGCTTTCTTCCAATCGACACACTTTGGGGACGTCCGATGATTGATCTTTTGCAACATGGTGGAATCGCAAGTTGTCCACCTTCGTCTCACAGGTTCCAGACCCAGAAGCTTGGGCCATGGATGCTCGGTCAATCAGCTGGGCAGGGTTGTGGTCATTCTCCTACCCTCCCACGGTCTTGGTACTGAACATACTCCAGAGGTTAAGGGGTCAGAACTGTCAGATGATTCTGATTGCCCCTCTCAGATGGAACAACTCCTGGGTCTCCAATCTACTCGATCTGGCGATAGATCTACCCAGGAAGATTACAGTCAGCTCAAAATCTTCTCCAGCAACCGCAGCCAGGGGTGTTCCACCCCTGTCCGGACCGTTTTTATATGCAAGTTTGGCTCTTGTACAGACAGCCTTGCAAGACAATTTAAATCTTTGATTGTGGAGAGAATCTCAAGAGCAAGAAGGCCCTCTACTTTGAAGGCTTACGAGGGCAAGTGGCATGTTTTCGGGGACTGGTACCATATCATTTACATCGTTCCTCTGAGTGTCACAATCCCTCAACTGGCCAACTTTTTCTCTGGCTTTTCGAGGAGAAACAGCTGGCCCCAATTATTATCAAATGCTACCACTCCATGATATCAGACACATTCCGCCATTATGGTAAATGTGATATCAGCCATGACAAAGATCTGTCAGATCTCTTAGCCACTTTAGAGTTAAATTGATTAATATCCCTCACCCTGTTTCCAAATGGAATCTGTCCTGGGTTTTAACATGACTCAATTCAGACAGTATTGAGTCTTTAGACCACAATTCATTAAAGCTACTATCATACAAATTGGGTTTCTTGATAGTCTTAGCTTCAGCATGCAGGGTGTGTGAGTTACAGGTCCTTTCTAGTGACCCGAACTATCTTCCGTTCATAGCCAACATATAGGTTACCATCCATTGGCAATCAACGAGTTGTCATTAGCTTGCTTTCTTTTATAGATAAGTCAGGTTCAGCAGCCATGCAAGATATTGTTTGTGCACTCAAGCACCATTTAAAGGCATAGAGGTGAGTCAGGTCACATACAAGCACCTCTTTCTTCTGGTGAAAGCTGGGACATGAGATATAACCATTCAAGTCCTTGCTTCATGGCTGAAGTGGGTCATACGCTCTGCGTACTCAGAGGATTCACAAGATCAGAGTCACCTCATAGAAGCTGTTATCTGGCATGCAGAGGCAAAACCTTGAATCTAGTAGGTCCAGTGTCGGCAGCCTAGATGCCCACCAGACCCATGTACAACAATCAGCACAGCCTATTAGCTTCGCTGGATTCGCCAGATAATTTTTTGTAGGTAAGAAGATTTCAATAACTATCTTCTTAACTGTATAAAGTGGTCACATATCACATGACCCCTGGCTGTGTTGCTGATTAAAATTAGGAGACTGGGTTATCGTTCAAATGGGGAATCCAGCCATCATTTCCCTAGAGGATACCCGGGGTGGAGGTCGGATGCTCCGCATTCCCTCCTCCTATTACCTATTCTCCTAAAGTAATGTGATCGGGGAACGTATTCAAAGAAGAAAGCAAATTTTTTAGTAAATTATATTTCTCCGAGAATACTTACCCAATCACATTACTAAGAAACGCTCCCAACCACCCTGCCATGTGAGCATCCTCGTATTTTATATACCGCTCAACTTAAAAACTGGCAACACCTTTTGGGTGGCAAGGGGAGGTAAGGGGCAAGAGTTATTGCCCTTTGTCTATATGACATAGAAAAGACGAATTTTCGTCTTTTGGTAGGGCTGGATTCGCGAGGTAGCAGGCTTATATCCCACTAAAGTAATGTGATCGGGTAGGTATTCTCGGAGAAACATAATTTACAAAAAAATTTGTTTTTATGTAAAAAAGTTGGAATTCGCCAACACCATTTGGTGTCGGCTTAGGATGGCCGTTTACTAGCTGGCCCAGCAAACTTGAACAACCTTTCATCAAGATATACCTGCATGAAATCAATAGGAATATGATTTATTTCTATAAAATCGTGAGCATAGCATTCATCATGTCTTTAATCTGCTGACAGAGACAGAAGTACAAAGATGCTGAAATTTGCCTTGAATCAGGCTATTTTCATTAAGAGTCACATGACAATACAAATCTCTCAACCTACATGTCAATGATATCAGAGGTCATATAGTCACAAATCTCCATAGTTGTACATAGAATTTGGACATATTATATAGAAGTCACTTTATGTTTGTAAATAAATATAATGTACACTTAATTCTTAACATATTCTGAGAACAATGACCAAAAACCTGTCTGTTTCGCAGCAAGTTAGAAAAGGTACCAAGCATGTGCGAGTGATGGCTTTGTTGGTGTCATCTGACATATACATTGACATGTGCTCTCTGTGTAGTGAATATTTTTTCTTCAAATTGCTACAACATTAATTTTACAGATTGTCAGTCATTGTTTTCACAATAGATATTTTGAGATGTTTATGTTTTTTTATTTTTCGATAAAATTTTTGGACTTTCATTTATATGTTTAATTTGTTTTCCTACAGCAACACTAGATATTTTGTATTGTTGATATCATGTGATTATGACCTCTGATGTCATTGACATGTTGGTTGCTAGAGTTGTGTATCACGTGACTAGGAATGCAAATGACCAGATCCAGGTCTGATTTCAGCAATGATGTATTTTCGTCTCGTCTATCAGCAGATTAAAGACATAACAAATGCTATGATGACAATTTTGGAGAAAATAAATCATATTCCTATTGATTTCATCCAGGTATATCTCGATGAAAGGTGGTTCAAGTTTGCTGGCCAGCTATTAAGCAGCTACCCCATGCTGATATCAAATGTTGTAGGTGAATTCCAATTTTTCTATAGGGAATGGACTCCGACCCTACACCCAAACATAAATGTCCAATTATCAAAAAGAGGCAAGGGTCAGAGAAAACTTGGAACATGATAAAGAAATATATTGCATGAAAAGTAAAGTTTAGTTTGGAATATATCAAACATTTTTCTTGCATTCAACCATCAAACACCAATATGCTCTTGGCATGCAGTGTGACACAAATTTTAGCGTTGGGGATGGTGGCAGAGATGATGTAAGAAATCACATTGGTAGCATAAAGCATAGAAAGGTTGGGAAAATTAAGAACTTGCAGCCGATTTCATCTCTGGAATATTTTAAGCCATCGACAGAAGAACTGTAAGGTACAAACACTGCAGCATTGTTTGTGAGTTTTCTTGTTGGAACATAATTTACCTTTACCAGCTGGAGACCCTGCTAAACATTTATTCTGACAAATATTGCTGGACTCAAGGATCACTTTACAAATTCATGTCAATATTCACTAAGTTTTATCCCTATTTTCAGTAATTGTGAGCCTGGATAGTTGGCAGCTGTGAAATTATGCAATTAGTGTGGACTTGTACAAGGCATAATTTCATATAACCATTCAGATAGCTACTTTTTGTTCTGGGATTTGTCTGTAGCATGCTACGAAGCAGCAAGCTAGTTATGTTTTGGTACAAGATATGATTTCTTGTGTTACCTTCCATTTCATTCTCAGTCTCTTTCAACAATCTCTTTCTCAATCTACAAGGACATCTCCGACTTTGTACTCTTTCAAGATGTCAGCTGACTAGGTTTGGAATCAATGTTCAAATAGAAAGAAAAAAGTTTTCCAGGAATGAGAATTATTAAGCCTTGTTTTAGAAGCTTGGGTATATCTTTCAATATGTGGGTCCTTGCCACAATCAGAGAGGGTTACTTTACCAAGTAAAAATGCTATCACTTGTAACCATAAAAGTAAGACTAATTTACTGTACATGTTTGCTTACTTAGCCCTTGCTTTGTTTAGTTTATTTTGTTGAAATGAAATGTTAATGAAATTATACCAACAATCTGAGTCAATGATGAGTGCGTGATATGCATGCTGGACTAAATATTTTGGTATTTTACTGTTTTAATTGAGTGAAATATGTGGATACACCTATAGGGGGCACTCATTAAATCTATATGTGAGATAAGGACAGAGAGAAATGAGAACAAGTATATGGTATTATTATTTATTTTTTGTATTGCCATTGGCCTTCATCCAGTTGATGATAGGAGTTGGTCATACCTGACGAAGGTCTTACATTTTGTAAACATATCACATAGCTGATAGTTTTGGATTATAACATTGGGATACATAAAGACTGTTAGCACATATTAAACACTATTCTAGGTTGTTGGCACATTAGTACATTTAACATTGGAATTAATTCAGAACACTCTATAACAGAGGTGGCCAACCTTTTATTGCAGGCGGGCCATTTTATTTTCTTATCAACATGCGGCAGGCCGCATGATTTTTTTTGCTTGTTTGCAGCGTCAAAATGAAATACAAATATTTATGTAAAAAACTTAAAACTTCATTGTTTAATTACTGACAGCATATGTAACTTCGAATAATATTGTTATGTAACAATCTTAGATTCCCATTCACATTAGATCAGTACAAGCACAGAAAATTTATACTGTAAAGTGTGTTGTAAACAGTGTAAACTTTATAAAGTAAAAACTTATGCAAAACTTCTGTCCTCGTAGTAGTCACTGTAGTGTAGTGGTAACAGTAGTAACTGGTAACATGTGGGTATGGTTAACATTAAAAAGCAGTGCAAAAGTAATTTACTATTTTACCGAATTAAGCACATGAACTAAGACTACTAATGTTTTATCATACGTCTGACTTAATGTGAACCCTGTGCTTGTTTGTCCGCTGACATCTCAGCTACGTTAGGTTCAAATGCAGACACCGAAATGCGTAGGATGTCGTGCAGATGGTTGTCAGTAAGTCTTGACCTGTGCACAGATTTATTGAATTTCATGTGAGAAAATGTCTGCTCACATATGTATGTGCTGCCAAACAAACTTATCATCCTCAGCGCATTTGTTCTCAGTGCTGGATATGTGGCTGAATTCAACAGAGAGTATAACCTGATAAAGTCTCCTTCCAAAAATGTTTGCTTCATAAAACTGACTGCAACTCCACAAGCTCCATCTGAAAGTGCGCTGGCATGTCATCGGCATTCACAAGGTAAGGACTTCCAAAGAGTCGAAAGGCAATGTCATGAGAACGAAAGTCTTTAAATCATACATTGAACTCCTGCATCATTCTTGCAACCAACTCCTTATAGCGATCAAACTGAAATGAGCTGTTTCCCTCTCGAGTTACATCTTTACGTTTTGGAAAATAATCCAGTTTGTGTTCCTGTAGATGTGCAGCAAAAATACTAAGCTTGATCTCAAAAGCCTTCACTGATTCATACAAAGTGTGTACAAGTTGTTTTGAACCTTGAAACTTGGTATTTAGCTGATTCAGGTGCGCCATCATGTCCGACAAAAACGCCAAGTCTTGTAGCCAGCTGTCATCTTCTAACTGAGGAACTGGCGAGTCTTTTGTTTTCATAAAGCTACAAATCTCGTTGTGCAAGGCATAGAACTTTTCAAGCACAATGCTACGACTTAGCCATCACACTTCGGTGTGATATGGTAGGTCAAGAAACTCGGCATCTGTTTCTTCTAGAAAAGCCTTGAACTTGCGATGATTAAGTGAGCGGGCTCTGATAAAATTAACCTTCTTTACCACCACTGACATAACATGCTGCATCTTCAGACTTTTACTGCAGAGGACTTCCAGGTGAATTATGCAATGGTAGATCCAAGGCTGATGACTGAAGTCAGAACATTGCGTCTTAACAAGCCCTGCAAGTCCATTCTTCTCTCCACACATTGCTGGAGCACCATCAGTGGTAATCGCAGATAGCTTTTCCCATGGCAGCTTAAAACTCTCCAAAACTCTCTTTAGTTCATCAAACATGTCTTTGCCTTTAGTCGTGTCATGCATGCAGTAGAGTCCGGCAATGTCTTCTGTAATTTTAAAGATTTTCATCCACCCCTCTGATAATTATCAACAACTGTGCTGTGTCTGATACGTGTAACAGAATTGTTACCGAGAGGAGGGTGGATTAAATGAACAATACAAACACAATTTGTGAAAGAAAATATAAATTTATGTAATAAATTATAAATAAAAAAAATACAGATGTAACAACACAATAATTCATGCACTCAACCCACAATTAAACTCACAACCATTCACAATACATGAACAAATTAAATAACAATACAAAAGGAATCACAAATGTAAAGAGATCTCTTGGATTATACACAGATCCAAGAATCCTTTACGAAAGTCAAATAAATGCAAGTATGATTCACGAAAAAAAATAAACACAAACGACAAACTATCTATCGCACGATGGATTGCGATAACTAGCACGATCATATACTTGTATTCAATCAAGTTGCTAGCTTTTATTGATATCTATGTGATCACTTGAAATATTATTGCGATCTGACATAAACATGCAAATACAACGATGTATTAAATTATATCACAATTTCAATACACCTATGTGTCTCCCCTGTATAACCGCACGATTCAGCAACAGTTGAATCGTCTCCCAGTTTCCCCGAGAACCGAGGGTTGACCAATACTATTATCGGACGTTTCCCTACACGGATCCACCACAGTTATACGTTCAGACAGCATACAACATCTACCCGAACCAACGGTTCCTCACTCCCCTAGATGTCGACCCGGACGTTTTACAACTCTAAGACAGCTCCGACACTCGGACTTCTAGCTTTCCGGATATTTACATGTTACACAGATGTTGACGAACAGACAGTTCGACACACAGACAGATACTTCAATTCCGTTTGCACAAATTAACGGCACAAGCACATTCAGATATTTATACAGAGATGTTCCAGAACAAACAATAGATGTCCCACAACAAATCAAACGATATCAAAGACGTTTATCAAAAGATGGTATCAGATGTGTTAACAGCTACGGTATCAACGATGTTATTAGCAGCTACGGTATCAACGATGTTATTAGCAGCTACGGTATCAACGATGTTATTAGCAGCTACGGTACCAGAAACAATGTAACAACTATGTTAGCAGCTACGGTATCAGAGACGGTATCAACGATGTTATTAGATGCGCTATCAGTGATGTACTTCTACGGTATCAACGACGGAATCAGCTATAATAAACAAAACCAGACTAATAATAGTTGTCTCAAAAATAATCTAAGCCGTAGATTACGATATTGTATTTAAAGTCTAAAAGTGACTAGTAATTCCAAATATTCCACGTTTAATTGCAATAAAAGCATCATTATACGAAATGATAATCTGAATAAAATTCACAATAAAACGAAATGTAAATTTAACACTCACCCCTTTGGCTGGAGATTTGCAAGACGAGGTTATCTATCCTTCGATTAGATATTTTAGTTCCCGTAAATAATAATGAGAAATCCATTGCCTTATATACTCTCTATAGGTGAACATAAATCACATCGAGCTTAACGTGCACCACGTACAACGAGTATTTCGGATTTCATGTAAATTACAAATTGGCACATGCAAATCGTTACACGCCACTTAATCACCCCAGGTAATGCGTGTACGACGAAATCAAGAAAATGGTGAGTTTCGTTTGCAATTCAAGTAGAACAAAAATTAGTTCAAATTTTCGCCTAATTCTGTGACAATACCTCCCCCCTAAGAATAAAAATGTACACATTTTTAAAACTAACACAGAATAGAAGAAAAATAACTATTGATGATATCTTACAACATTTACACTGGTTATACTACAAACTGGATTTTATTACTGGGCAAATTCATACAAATTTCCCATCATGCCCTACTCAAGTAGTCTGCACCTACATTTTCAACTCCCCTTATTGACATTGTCGCTCTGTCTCTTGATGTATAACTTGAGCATGTTCGCATGAAATGTTTTTACAATACCGTCCATGTCAATTTTATAGTCCATGTCTCCTTTTACTTCTTTAACTTCATATGGACCTTTCCACTGGACTAATAACTTATTCGAACTCGTTGGAAGAAGCAATAGCACCTGATCTCCCACAAGAAATTTCCTATTACGCGCTCTGCGGTTGTAATACTTGGCATATCTGCGCCCCGATTTAATCAATTCGTCACGTGCCATCTGGCATGTACTCTCAAGTTTATTTCTGAGATCTAACACGTACTGGTAAGTCGTTTTTATTTCCTCGTTCGAGACATCACCAGTCCATAGTTCGCGTAGTATCCGCATCGGGCCTCGAACCGTTCTACCATACAACAGTTCAAAGGGTGAGAACCCTAAACTTTCCTGCGGTACTTCACGGTACGCGAACAGAACAGCGTTTAAATAACGGTCCCAGTCTTGCGGACGTTCCGCGCACATCTTTCGCAGCATGCTTTTCAGGGTACCATTAAACTTCTCTACCAGTCCATTGCACATCGGATGGTATGGGGTAGTGTTTAGCTGTTTGATGGATAACAGCCTACTTATTTCACCCATGAGGTCAGAGGTGAATTGGGCACCACAATCAGTGAGGATTTCCTCTGGCACCCCTACCCTACTGAAGATATCAACTAATGCTTCAGCTACCCTTTCCGTTTCAATAGTTGGTAACGCTACGGCTTCAGGGTATCTGGTTGCGTAATCAACCAGAGTAAGTATGTACCGATTCTTTCTTTCGGTAACTGGGTGTATTGGTCCTACAATATCTACTGCCACTCTTTTAAACGGTGTATCTATTAATGGCATCTGTCCCAAGGGCACCCTTGTGACCCTTCCCTTACAGACGGTTTTCTGACATACGTCGCACGACCTACAGAACCGTGTGACATCGCCATTAACACCTGGCCAGTAGAATTCAGCGACTACCCTGCTAGTGGTCTTAGCCTTACCTAGGTGTCCTGCCATGCTTGACTCATGCGCCACCCTAAGTACTTGAGATCTATATCTCTGGGGTACGACCACTTGCCAATACTTCTTACCCTCCCGAGCGCTAAACTCCCTATGAATTAATCCGTTCTTGCGTACGAATCTAGAGCTACCCCCACGCTTGCAATGTTTAATCGCGCCGGACGTGATTTTCTCAACAATTGTTCTGATGGATTCATCACGATCTTGCTCTTGTTTGAAATCATCACGGGAAATTCCTGAGATCGATTCAGGGACTATTAATTTATGAAACGCGGTTTTCTCTTGCCGTGTTTGCGCTCGCGTTTCGACTGCCTGGGCCAAAGGTATTTTAAAGTCGGCCATAGTTGGAAGACGGGAACCTTCAACATTACCGATCGTCAGATCGTAAATAGGATTGTCCATACAAAGGGCATCAACAGTTCCCGTTAAGAAAGGTGTTTTTACTGTGATCCTTGCTACGGGAATGCGACCCATCGTCTGATCAAGTAACATACATGGGGATTCCCACCCGAGCATTTGGTTATCCTGCACGAGACTACGTTTGATCACTACGCCCGTACAACCAGTATCACGCAATACCACGACTTCTCGACCGTTGACAAACCCTCTCGCGGTTGGTACACGCGCTTCAGGAAATAAACATGTGCCAAGTGAATGAATACAAGGTTCTACATGTACGTTGTTATCGGATATACCTTTACTTTGTATAGCCACTGCTACCTTATGTATAAGTGCCTTTCTTTTAGGACAGTCTTTTTGAACATGACCCAATGCATTACACAAGAAACACCGCACACGCTGAAAAACTGGATTCCCAACTGACCTTTTTACCTCAGCTGATTTTACCGGCTCCCTAGGCATAGGTCTTACAGACTGGTTTCCAGACTTAAAATCTTTTAAAACCACGTTCTGGGTTCCCCCATGAGCTTCGGCAAATAAATCGGCTTGCTTAGCCATATCTTTTACGTTTGTGAAGACTTTCTCCTTCAGAAATTGATCTAATTCTCGCCCAACTGTATTAAATAATTGATCTCTGAGCAAGAAATCAGTCAACCCTTCAAACGTTTTCACCGCTTTGCCGCATTCAATCCACCGCTCAAAATAGTTCGCAATTCTGACGGTGAACTGACCAAAGGTTTCTCCCTTATCGGGCTTGCTATACCTGAACTTTTTTCGAAAACCTTGTTCAGTGAGCTCGTACCTTTTGAGAAGTGCTTCCTTTAGGACGTCGTACTTAAACACATCGTCCCTAGGAAGTCGCGAGTATACATCCAGTGCTTTACCTTTTAATAAAGCACTCAGATGCAGCGCCCAGTCATTTTGACTCCACTTCTGGTTTTCGGCATACCGCTCAAACCGATGAAGATAACTATCTATGTTATCTTTTTCATCGTCAAAGGGAGGTAATTTGGGGCCCCTTAATTTGTTAGTGGCAGAATCGTGTTCTCTTCCAGATGTCGCTAATTCTACCTTACGCTCATGATCCCGTTGTTTTGCTCTTTCTTCTAACTCTAACATTTCTACTTTAGCTAGTTTATCTAACTCTATTCGCTTTTGCTCCGCTTCCATTTCCCATTCTATCCTGTCTTTTTCGGCCTGCTTCTCTAATTTTATCTTATCCCTCTCAAATTCTATCTTTTCCCTTTCGGCCTGCTTCTCTAATTCTATCTTTTCCCTTTCGAAGGCCCATTTCCTATCTTCGGATTCCCTTTCTAATTCCCTTGCTCTTACCCTTTCGTCCCTTTCCCGGGCTTGTTCTTCTTGAATAAATTTCCTTAAGCTTTCGCCTTCATATCCAAATTCTTTGCCTAAGGCAACCAAGTCCTTAAGGGATGACATGACAATTGTAATATGAATATAGATATATAACCAAACCAATACTTTAAACACGTTTATACTGGACACACGGACCTAGGTAAACTAAACAAAAATAAACTCCAACTAGAGTATTATCTTAACAGAAGGTCACGCTCAAATATAAACATTAAATGTATACCTTCACAAAAATGATTGACAGTTCACTTAATCCAACGATCCCACTTCTGACACCATTGTAACAGAATTGTTACCGAGAGGAGGGTGGATTAAATGAACAATACAAACACAATTTGTGAAAGAAAATATAAATTTATGTAATAAATTATAAATAAAAAAAATACAGATGTAACAACACAATAATTCATGCACTCAACCCACAATTAAACTCACAACCATTCACAATACATGAACAAATTAAATAACAATACAAAAGGAATCACAAATGTAAAGAGATCTCTTGGATTATACACAGATCCAAGAATCCTTTACGAAAGTCAAATAAATGCAAGTATGATTCACGAAAAAAAATAAACACAAACGACAAACTATCTATCGCACGATGGATTGCGATAACTAGCACGATCATATACTTGTATTCAATCAAGTTGCTAGCTTTTATTGATATCTATGTGATCACTTGAAATATTATTGCGATCTGACATAAACATGCAAATACAACGATGTATTAAATTATATCACAATTTCAATACACCTATGTGTCTCCCCTGTATAACCGCACGATTCAGCAACAGTTGAATCGTCTCCCAGTTTCCTCCGAGAACCGAGGGTTGACCAATACTATTATCGGACGTTTCCCTACACGGATCCACCACAGTTATACGTTCAGACAGCATACAACATCTACCCAAACCAACGGTTCCTCACTCCCCTAGATGTCGACCCGGACGTTTTACAACTCTAAGACAGCTCCGACACTCGGACTTCTAGCTTTCCGGATATTTACATGTTACACAGATGTTGACGAACAGACAGTTCGACACACAGACAGATACTTCAATTCCGTTTGCACAAATTAACGGCACAAGCACATTCAGATATTTATACAGAGATGTTCCAGAACAAACAATAGATGTCCCACAACAAATCAAACGATATCAAAGACGTTTATCAAAAGATGGTATCAGATGTGTTAACAGCTACGGTATCAACGATGTTATTAGCAGCTACGGTATCAACGATGTTATTAGCAGCTACGGTATCAACGATGTTATTAGCAGCTACGGTACCAGAAACAATGTAACAACTATGTTAGCAGCTACGGTATCAGAGACGGTATCAACGATGTTATTAGATGCGCTATCAGTGATGTACTTCTACGGTATCAACGACGGAATCAGCTATAATAAACAAAACCAGACTAATAATAGTTGTCTCAAAAATAATCTAAGCCGTAGATTACGATATTGTATTTAAAGTCTAAAAGTGACTAGTAATTCCAAATATTCCACGTTTAATTGCAATAAAAGCATCATTATACGAAATGATAATCTGAATAAAATTCACAATAAAACGAAATGTAAATTTAACACTCACCCCTTTGGCTGGAGATTTGCAAGACGAGGTTATCTATCCTTCGATTAGATATTTTAGTTCCCGTAAATAATAATGAGAAATCCATTGCCTTATATACTCTCTATAGGTGAACATAAATCACATCGAGCTTAACGTGCACCACGTACAACGAGTATTTCGGATTTCATGTAAATTACAAATTGGCACATGCAAATCGTTACACGCCACTTAATCACCCCAGGTAATGCGTGTACGACGAAATCAAGAAAATGGTGAGTTTCGTTTGCAATTCAAGTAGAACAAAAATTAGTTCAAATTTTCGCCTAATTCTGTGACAATACGTCAGTGCTCTCATTAAGAGCAACAGAGTACCAGATAAACTTTTCTGAAGCTCTCTCAAGCTGCTGATGGAGATTACTTGCTATGTCTTCAACACAACACGTAACTGTCTGTTTCGACAAACTAATTGTGCCAAACTGCTCCTTCATCTCTGGGCAGATGTTTTCAACAACCTTCATCATACAACTTTTGATGAACTCACCATCTGTAAATTGTTTGCCTTGCTTAGCAATAGCAACTGCTACTTCATAGCTTGCTCTCATAGCTGCATCCGTCTGCCGTGAAACTTTTTTAAAGATGTTTTGTTGGGCTGCAAGTTTTTTTTTGAGAGATGCCAGTTTGTCTTCCCTCATACTTCCTTCAAATTTACTAAAGTCATCGTTATGACGAGTTTCGTAATGACGCCTCAAGTTATAATCCTTCATGATGGCAACTGATTCATTACATATGAGACAGACAGGAGCGCCACGATGCTCAACAAAGAAGTAGTTCAGTTCCCACCTTTCTTGAAATATTCTACCCTCAGCATCGTAAGTTCGATTTCGCTTCTTGTTGTTGTTCAACATTTTATAATTTGTGGCTATTTAACAATTAAAATATTTAATTTCATAACTGCTTAAAAAATAATGAAATAACCGAAAACAAGTGCAATGTAAACTATCAGGTAACTGGTAACCGGATGTCAAAACGATATTTTGTACAACCTGACGTAAGCATCAAATATCAGTAAGTAAGTATGTATTATATTACACATAGTTAGCGATACACTTAAAATTTGGACATCGCAATCAGTTTTATACGCATAAACAACAAAATCAATAAAATTGATTTAATTTTAGAAAGAGGTCCTCGGGCCGCCAATTAGCAGCGTGCGGGCCACATTCGTCCCATGGGCTGCGGGTTGGCCACCCCTGCTCTATACGTTTTGACTGGTGATAGAACTTTTAAGACTCCTGGGAATTTAATTCACTTTACTGTAACTAACTTCTTTTTGAATTTTCACTTTTTCTTCTTGGGAAATAAATTATTTGTTAATGTTTACAAAACTTGATGGTTTTCACTCTTCTTTTTTTTTACTTAGTTAAGACCATAGAGACATAACATTATTCAAACACTGGTAATACATGTACTAAAACTGAAAGAAAGATTAATAAAAAAAACTTGCACATGAAAATTAAATGTAATACTTTTTCAATAACCCCAAATTCCAAGCACAGTTGTTTAAAAAAAACACATTTCTTTCTATCCATGAATATTTAGTCTTAAAGAACAATAAGCTTGTAAAATACTACTACTATTGCTTGAAGCACTATACACATTATTGATAGCACACAATTAAAGTTCTCACTGCCCTTTTTTAGGGACAGTGCCACTGTATCAGCATCATCTCAGTCAGGTCTTGTGGTACACAAATGCTTGTCAGATAAATAATTCACAAAATACAAAGTGCACAAGTCTAACTTTGTCAAGACCATCAATAATTAGGTCCTGACTTTTTCTCCATTGTCTTGTAAGTAAGCCCCTATTATCCATTCAGCATTACTTGGCTTGATTAATGGAGTTGAACAGTTCACTGATCATCATCAGCAACATCTTCCTTTCCTGTGATGGCCTCTATGACTAGCATAGTTTACCAGCTGTGATTTTATTACTTCTTTGTACTCTTTCTTTCTTGTCAAGTATAGTAATTGAAATCTGATTCTAAGGAAAATAAATGATTCCTCTGTAATTTGGCAACACTGACACTGTAATTTGGTGACACTGACACTGTAATTTGGTGACACTGTTTTTATGAATTGTAACTATGATTCAGTCTCTCTCAAGTTCTTTATAAAATTGTTTGTTTGTTTGATTAGGATGTTTAACGTAGCTTTCATAATTTTTCAGTCATATCACTATGATGTCTAGCACTGGCATGTAGACATGCTACAGACATGTAGCATGATGTCCCACCCAGTCACATTAGCCTGACACCAGGCCAATAGGGACCCCGAGTGGCTGAGTGGTCTAAAGCGCTCTCCGTTATGGACCACTGCCATCTCACCTCTGTCTGCGTGTGTTTGAGTCTAAGATTCGGCAAATGTAGTTATGTGAGAAAGCTTGCCAGTAGCTTCTCATGGGTCGGTGGTTCTTTCCGGGGGTTGTCTGGGTTCTCCCTCCACCATTAATACTGGCCACCATATATAGCCTATATTGTGCTGGAAAATGGAGTTAAACCATAAAAACAAAAACAAAACACCAGACCGACAAGTCCTAACACTAACCTCTTAATGCTGAGCGTCAAGTGAGGTAGCTGTTAGTACCATTTTTTAAAAGTCTTTGGTATGACTTGGCCGGGGATCGAACCCATGACCTCCCACTTCCGCAGCAGACGCTCTAACCACTAGGCCACTGGAGCGGTTTTTATAAGGTTGGGTTTCAGACTAACAATCAACTAACTACATGTACCATTGGTAGCACCTGCTCCTATTTAAATCCCCAATCTCAGCAGTATATGTAATAGAGATGATGAAGATAGCTTCCTTTGCCCATTTAAAGATTTGCAGTTGCCTTTAGATTAAAGAATAGATCCTCAGCATCTTTTTTCTCCCTTTAAAAAAGGACTTCTGGGTTATGCAGGCTATTAAAAGAACTTACCAATCTCTCATTAAAAGAGATATTTTTTTCTAACAATCAAGGCCCATGAGGATATGACTGCTGCTGTGTCTTGATTCATTTTTTAATCTTTTCTCTTCAGAAAGTCCCAACATTCTTGCCACGGTGTATGTCGCACATGTAAACAACCTTACATCCACCACTTTCTAAGAAGTTCATAATATCTGTTAAGTGCTCCCTGAAGTGAAAAGGTATCAGACTGGGATATTGTTGTTTTTTATTCTAGGCCTCCAGTTATTAATTGGAGCCAGGAATAATGTCACTAGAGCCAGTAAAAGATCTAGTATTGCAAAGTTTTACATAATTATAAATACCCCACCCCCACCTCCACAAAAAATATTATTTTGGATGATAGATTCATTAAACAATCAGCCTTATCTGACTGAACAAGAACTTATTAGAAACAACCATTTAGTTGTTAGGTGATACACAGGTTAATGTTTGACAAAAACATCTGCAGTTGGTCCTCCTATAAAAAATTCCATCAAAGGAGACATAGTTGGAGACTTTACCTAAATGAAGATAATATTAGATAAATAATTCATTATTTGTGAATAAAATGGCTGGGTGCAAAAGAGATATCCAGTAAACCCTTTCAAATATAATAGTGTGGCTGTGTGCACTGTTTATTATCAGGGCCATCATTTCAATTTTTTTTGTAGGGGTGGGGTGCAAAACATCACAGGTTTGTTAATTTCTGCATATAGACTACAGCAATTTTAAAGCACATCACCCCTCCCCCTCCCTGTTTATTATGAGTATTATACATGTGCGGCAACAGTATTTGTCACATGTTGAACAGCTTGTCACATATTATAGGAATCAATATCTAAGTAAATTCACTTTACACATTGGAATTATGCCTGTGTAATTTGCTGAATTTATGTACCTTTAGGAGTTTTTATTAATGATTTTTCTTTATGGGTAAAATTAGTACTAGCAACACAATGCAAGAGCTTAAAATCTTAACTCACATTAGCCATATTGAACTTGTGTGTAAGCATTACATTCAGACCCAGCTGTCAGTTCATACCTGATGATAATGATGATGATTATTATTATTATTATATTGTTGTTGTTTTTGCTTATTATTTCAGTATTTTTGTATAAAAAGTAAAAATGTTTGAGCCATCATGTGAAACAAATCGATGAGACCTTCAGATTAGGTCCACCTGTAATATTGGGAAGCTAACTTTAATCAGAATGTCATCTGAGTTGGGGGACAAAAATAGAATTAATATAAATGACTGAACGTGTTTGTCAATCAGGAGTGGTCTCAGATTAGATCTGGTTGTAGTGAGCAGTTATTTCTAAAATACGTCATGTGATAAAATTATTGTAATTGTACAATTTTTTTTGTGAGGTACTAGTTTATGGAGTTACTGTATAGGAGATGAATTTAAAGACCCATTAACACATTAACCCCTGGAGGTTTTTGCTGTTTTCACATGAAATGCAAGTAGGAAACACATTTTGAAGACTATTTCTGAATACATAGTAATTCATCGACTTCCAAGCAATTTTCCATTAGACCAATGCCTAGTTGTGCTTAAAACAAAAATGTTTTCCATTGGTTAGTTTGCTGGTGCATGAACAGAAAGTAAAAAATTGTTCTTTTTTTTTTTGTTTTTTGTTTGCTTGACGGACATATAATTTTCGGATGGAGAAGACTCTTTAATTAAAATGTCCACCTTGTCCTACTTTTTGCACAGGTTTACATGTCTGTGTGCTCTTCAGACCAGTCAGCCTTAGATCTGAGACCATAATGTCTAAAATCTGGACACAAAATCGGTTTCTGACTATGGGTGAATTTTGTGTAGAAAAAAAACGGGTCCAAAAAATTAGGTTTTTCTGTCTGTATTTTGTACTGCAATTTAAGTGTCCAGATTATTTGTTATCATTGTAGAGCTAAACCAGGCTACTTTTCTATAATACCACCCACTTCAGTGTATCATGCATGACCTTGATGCTACAGACCTTGGAAGTAGGCTACTACCTCATGCCCCATAAACTCGGCGCTAGGGGTTAATGTTTTAACAAACTGTGCCTCCACCTCACTTATTAGCCTATCTCCAAATACAAATAGCATGAAAAAGTGTCCTTTTCTGAAGAACATTTTTCATTTAAACTTAGAAAGCATGAGTTTGCAGTTTTTTCTAATAACTTACTAAGCAAATTGAATATTTCAGTATTTGTTTTAAGTAGTGGTTTTACTTGTTTGTGGTTGCAGTATTCTGGAGACGGTACCTTTATACAAGATGTCTGAGTGTAATGAATCGTAGAAGAAATAGAAGACAGACATCGAAAGGTAAGTTCCGCTGCATTTCAAAACTTCCATCATGATGTGGTTTTCCACTCCATGCACTTTACAAAATAGATGACTTGTTTATGTATTAACTCAGTCAAAGAATTGGGTAATTTTATTAAAATCTGCATTTTGTTTGCATTCCTTTCATATTTGCATTTCATCTATCATCTATCATCTTGTGGTATTTTGCTTATGGTCACAGCAATACCTTCAGATTTTGCTGTTATCACTTACATCCATCATATTCTTTCATTTTTGCTCATTTGAACTAATCGAATATGAATAGGCTGTAGTCCTATTTTCTGTATTTGTTAAAGGGAGAGAACTATCATGTTGTATTAAGCATGTTTTAATAAAATATCCAATACAAATGTTACCAAATCTAAAATAAGTACAAAAATACAGTTGCGGTGTTGTTACATGCAAATTTTATTTCTTTTCTTAGTTTTTCATTCAAATATAAGATTGTCGAGGTCACTAACCACTGATAATGACATCCAATGGCAGTTATTGCCTTTGTCTATCTGCCTTGACAAGAACAATGCCATGGTTTGTAAGAGGTAAATCTTCTGGTTCTGGATTATCATGTGAAAGATCTTTCAATCTTGAGAATTCTGCAACAGCTTTTAAATAAATTTATTTCATTTCATTGTTCTTAATTTTGCATTTACACACTCTTTATTTTTACAAAACACATCCATTTCATTTGCAATTTTTCTGAATTCGTTTTACTTTCATATTTAGTTTGCACTACATTAAGTTCTCGTTTCATTGTAAGTTAGTTGTTTCAGAAACATTATATTATCATTTATAAACCATTTCATCTTAAATATTAGTTGGAAAAATTAGAGATCATAGCCATCACCAGTCTCAATAATTGATGATTATTATGATTATAATACATATGACCTTTGACCCCTTGTGCTGCATTGGTAATCCTAAACTTTTTTTTTTTTTTTTCTCTTTCTTTCTTTTTTTTTTCTGTTTTGTTTTCTGCATGTACATGGCGAGACATAAATATCACTTTTCAGGAGGCAACAGGTATACATTAACTATTTCAGTACCAATGAAGCTATACACATGAAACTTGGGTTAGTGATAGTCCTATGTGTATGTAGGTATGTAATATACATTAACTATTTCAGTACCAGTGAAGCTATACACATGAAACTTGGATTACAGATAGTTCTGTGGGGGTAGATTGAGAGAATGCATTTGGAATTTTGATCTCATAACTTGAGGTGGTGCTTAGTAGTGTTTGGGTAGGGGGTTATTTTACATAAATTTTGAATAACGCAGTAGATTTTCACATATATCTGAGAATTAGCAAGTGTGATCCATGACCCAGGCATAAAGACATGTCAGACTGGGTACTCTAGGTCATGTACCAAGGTTCTTCCCTCTTTGCAATGACTTGGCTCCTGGTGATAACATACTGCAGATAAAAATTAAATGTAATCAGTTTTGTTCATTTGTACATTTGCTTATTTTTTAAGTTTTAATTAATTAAATGCCATATAATGAATATTTTCCATCTACATTTACAGTGTAATTTTATTGGATTGTGTTTCATTTCACATTTTATATCCCAAGGCAAATTCTTGACTATTAGCTTGTCACACACATGCTCTTTAATAATGTTGGGCTTATGGGGTTCATTGTTTAGTGTTGAAATGGCATATGGGACAAAAAGTTTGGTTTGGTTTCAGAGAAAACGTGCTTTGATTTCATGACTATATTCATTGAAATTAATGAAATAAAAATTCAGGGCAATAAAACAATAACACTTTTAAGAAGGGTTTAGTTTACTGAAGTTTTGGTCTTTAGCTTTATCACAGCTTTGTGGTAGATATATTTATATAGTCAAACCTACCATATAAAACTAGCTTTATACAAAGTTCACCTGTATAATTTATATGGACTGATTCTAACTGGTCATCTGTGTGTTGTTGTTACACACGTGTGTTCATCTCTCTCTCTCTCTCTCTCTCTCTCTCTCTCTCTGCTGTTACATCTCTATATCCTTCAAGTAACAGACAGAAGGAAAACCAAAATGTTTACAATTAACAAATAATTTATTTATCTAGGTTACAAATTGAACATTTAAGAGGACCTTACAGAATTGAATTTTCAATTAAAAAATCTAAAATATCCTATTACTAGTCCAAAAGTATAGACTGTTGAAAATGAATCCAATACAATTGAATGTGCTGATGTACCAATAGTCCTGATGTATCACAGGGATTTAATCCATAATGCATTTCAATGAAATCACAATAATCACAAAGTAATGTTTTGGGACAAAAAGGTGATGAGCATTTTATAATTCCATTGTATAATTTAAATTATACCTCAGCAATTATATATGGATACAACAGCTAATGATTCCTCAGACTTAACCCAAAAGAGGAATGCATAATTGTTTATATACTAATTTCATTTAACTCAACAAAATGCTCAGGATGTGGGCAATTTTAAATGGGAAAATGTATCAAATTGTAAGCATTTTTTAGTTCCAGATCATGTCAAGTTTGTAAATAAATTTAGGCCTTGAATTATTTGTTAAGTCAGGTAAGCAAGAACTACTTTCAGTAATGGACAAATGTGAAGCACACATAAATTAATGTACATAACACATATTGTGTGTAAAATTTAATATACCGTTATATTTTTGTATACGCAAAAGTTGGAGAGAAGGAGAGCATTTTGTATTTAATATTTAATATAACATTTAATATTTGGCTGTTAGAAATGCCGTATAGTTTCAAGACAACTCTCATAGTAATAATATTTTGACTGATTGGAAAAAAATCAAACATTGATAGTTATAAACATAAATCTTTTCATTTTCTTATATTTAACTTCACAACTGTAAAATCAAAAATAATATTCTATGCGTCATCTGACAAAGCAGAAACAAAATGGCATTCTTTACCTGATGGATGTCAGGTTGCCTTGATTATGGGTCATAATTGATTAATTAACCTGGCTTTATGCTTCTATCCAAAAAACTGATTAAGGTATATATACTGACGCCTGAGTAAACCTATCATTGCTACTATGCATTCTGTCAGGTTTTATATCAAGCAGAATATTAACTTTGGTACAACAATGAGTACAACAAGAAGTACAATGAGTATCATGGCAGCTTTTAAGACACAAAACAATATATTTTCCTGATTTGTTTTTCACAGTAACAACGCCAGTTGAAATGCATCTATATTTCTTAGGGTAAATTAATCACATCAAATAAAAAGACACAGCATTATTGTTTTCCACTAGGTTGTCATAATTTCCTATACATACATAGCAAGCATTAGCAATTATGAATAAAAGAAAGAGACAGTCCAGATAAATATTTTAACCCAAAGAAAGCATGAAGTTTCAGTTGTTGGACAAGTTCTCATAGCTGAGATACAAAACGAAACTTTGAATTTGATCTTCTGCAAATTCTGCCTAAGCAGAAGAACATTTTTTTCAGGCTAGTTGTTTCAAAAGTTGGTCCTCATCAAGATTGGAGTGTGTAGTAGAGATATAATTTGTATTCCATAAAAAGCTGGAAATGCACCAGACAGTAAGTGTCTTGTTGCTATGTTTGCCAGATTCTCAGACTTGGCAGATAACATTATTAGCAAATAAAAATGACAATATTGGCAGATAACTATGACAATATTGGCAAATAACTTGGATACTGTTGGCAGATAACTAGGATACTATTGGCAAATAACTAGGATACTATTGGCAAATAACTAGGACAATATTGGCAAATACCTATAACAGTATTGGCAGATAACTAGGACAATATTGACAAATAACTAGTACAATCTTGGCAAATAAATATGACAATATTGGCAAATAACTATGACAATATTTGCAAATAACTTTGACAATATTGGCAGATAACTAGAAAAATATTGGCAGATAACTAGGACAATATTGGTAAATAGCTTGGACAAATAATGGCAAATAACTAGGATAATATTGGCAAATAACTAGGACAATATTGGCAGATAACTAGAACATAATTGGTAGATAACTCACAATATTGGCAAAGAACTATAACAATATTCACAAATAACTATGACAATATAGGTACATAACTATGACAATATTGACAAATAACTATGACAATATAGGTAAAAAAACTATGACAATATTGACAAATAACTATGAAAACATTGACAAATAACTGACAGTATTGGCAGATAACTATGACAATATTGACAAATAACTAGGACAGTATTGGCAAATAACTAGGATACTATTGGCAGATAACTAGGAAAATATTGGCAGATAACTAGAACATAATTGGTAGATAACTGGCAATATTGGCAAAGAACTATGACAATATTCACAAATAACAATGACAATACTGACAAATAACTATGATAGTATTGGCAGATAACTATGACAATATTGACAAATAACTAGAACAATATTGGCAAATAACTAGGATAATATTGGCAAATAACTAGGACAATATTGGCAAATAGCTATGTATTGGCAGATAACTATGGCAATATTGGCAAATAAATATGACATTATTGGTAAATAGCTAGGACAAATATTGGCAAATAACTAGGATAATATTGACAAATAACTAGGATAATATTTGTAAATAGCTAGGATAATATTAGTAAATCACTAGCACAATATTGGCAAATAACTAGGACAATATTGGCAAATAACTAGGACAATATTGGCAGATAACTAGAACATAATTGGTAGATAACTGACAATATTGGCAAAGAACTATGACAATATTCACAAATAACTATGACAATACTGACAAATAACTATGATAGTATTTGCAGATAACTATGACAATATTGACAAATAACTATGACAACATAGGTAAATAACTAGAATAATATTGGCAAAAAACTGACAATATTGAAAAATAACTAGGACAATATTGGCAAATAACTAGGATAATATTGGCAACTAACTAGGATCATATTGGTAAATAACTAGGACTATATTGGCAAAAAACTAGGACAATATTGGCAGATAACTAGAACATAATTGTTAGATAACTGACAATATTGGCAAATAACTTGGACAATATTGAAAAATACTTATGACAATATTTGTAAATAGCTAGGATAATATTGGCAAATAACTATGGCAATTTTGGCAAATAACTAGGATAATATTGGTAAATAACTAGGGTAATATTGGCAAAAAAGTTCGATCATATTGGTAAATAACTAGGACAATATTGGTAAATAACTAGGATAATATTGGTAAATATATCTAGGTCAATTTTGGCAAATTACTAGAACAATTTTGGCAGGTAACTAGAACATAATTGGTAGATAACTGACACTATTGTCAAATAGCTAGGACAATATTGGCAAATAGCTATGACAGTATTGGCAAATAACTAGGATAATATTGGTAAATAACTAAGATAATATTGGCAAATTGCATGAATAATATTGGCAAATAACTAAAATAATATTGGTAAATAACAGGATAATATTGGCACATAACTAGGATCATATTGGTAAATAACTAGGACAATATTGGCAAATAACTAGGACAATATTGACAGATAACTAGAACATAATTGGTAGATAACTGACAATATTGGCAAATAACTTGGATAATATTGGAAAATAGCTATGACAATATTGGTAAATAACTAGGATAATATTGGCAAATAACTATGACAATATTGGTAAATAACTGGGACAAATATTGGCAAATAACTAGGATAATATTAGCAAATAGCTAGGACAATATTGGCAAAAAGCTATGACAGTATTGGCAAATAACTAGGATAATATTGGTAATAACTAAGATAATATTGGCAAATTGCTTGGATAATACTGGCAAATGATGAAAATAATATTGGTAAATAACAGGACAATATTGGTAAATAACTAGGACAATATAGGCAAATAACTAGGACAATATTGGCAGATAACTAGAACATAATTGGTAGATAACTGACAAAATTGGCAAGTAACTATGATAATACTGACACATAACTATGACAGTATTGGCAGATAACTATGACAAAATTGACAAATAACTATGACAATATTGGTAAATAATTAGAATAATATGGACAAATAACTAGGACAATATTGATAAATAACTATTACATTATTGACAAATAACTAGGATAATATTGGCAAATAACGGCTAATATTGGGAAATAACTAGTAGGACAATATAGGCAAATAACTATGACAATATTGGCAGATAACTAGAACATTATTGGTTGATAACTGTAAATACTGGCTAATGACTTGGACAATATTGGAAAATGGCTATGACAATATTGGTAAATAACTAGGACAAAAATATTGGCAAATAACTAGGATAATATTGGTAAATAAATAGGATAATATTGGTTAATAACTAGGACAATATTGGTAAATAACTGATTATATTGGTAATAACTAGGTCAATTTTGGTAAATAACTAGGACAATATTGGCAGATATTTTGAACATAATTGGTATATAACTGGCAATATTGACAAATAACTAGGACAATATTGGCAAATAGCTGTGTATTGGCAGATAACTATGGCAATATTGGCAAATAAATATGGCATTATTGGTAAATAGCTAGGACAAATATTGGCAAATAACTAGGATAATTTTGGCAAATAACTAGGACAATATTGGCAAATGGCTATGACAGTATTGGTAAATAACTAGGATATTATTGGTAAATAACTAGGACAATATTGGCAAATAACTAGGACAATATTGGCAAATAAATAGAACATAATTGGTAGATAACTGACAATATTGGCAAATAACTAGGAAAATACTGGCAGATAACTATGACAATATTGACAAATAACTATGACAATATTAGTAAATAACTAGGATAATATTGGCAAATAACTAGGATAATATTGGTAAATAACTAGGACAATATTGGCAAATAATTATAACAATATTGGCAGATAACTAGAACATTATTGGTAGATAACTGACAATATTGGCAAAGAACTATGCCAGTATTCACAAATAACCATGACATCAGCAAATAATTAACCATATTGGCAGATAACTATGACAATATTGGCAAAACACTAGGACAATATTGGCAAAAAACTATGACAGTATAGGCAGATAACTATGAAAATATTGGCTGATATCTTGGACAATATTGGCAGATAACTAGAATAATATTGGCATATAACTATGGCAACATTGGCAAATAACTAGGATAATATTGGTAAATAACTAGGACGATATTGGCAAATAGCTGACAATATTGGCAGATAACTAGGACCATTTTGATAGATAACTATGACATGATTGGCAGATAATGATGACAATATTGGAAGATAACTATGTCAATATTTGCAGATAACTAGGACAATATTGGGAAATAACTATGACAATATTCACAAATAACTATGACAATACTCAGAGATATATATTACAATATTGGCAGATAACTATGACATTAGCAGATAATAATCACAATGTTGATAGATAATTATGACATTGTTGATAGATAGTTATGACAATATTGGTAGATAAACTAAGACAATATTGGCTGATAACTAGTACATGATTGGCAGATAACATAGACAATATTGGCAAATAACTAGGATAATATTGGCAAATAACTAGGACAATATTGGCAAATAGCTATGTATTGGCAGATAACTAGGACAATATTGGCAAATAAATATGACATTATTGGTAAATAGCTAGGACAAATATTGGCAAATAACTAGAATAATATTGACAAATAACTAGGATAATACTGGTAAATAACTAGGATAATATTAGTAAATCACTAGCACAATATTGGTAAATAACTAGGACAATATTGGCAAATAACTTGGATGCTGTTGGCAGATAACTAGGATACTATTGGCAAATAACTAGGATACTATTGGCAAATAACTAGGACAATATTGGCAAATACCTATAACAGTATTGGCAGATAACTAGGACAATATTGACAAATAACTAGTACAATCTTGGCAAATAAATATGACAATATTGGCAAATAACTAGGACAATATTTGCAAATAACTTTGACAATATTGGCAGATAACTAGAAAAATATTGGCAGATAACTAGGACAATATTGGTAAATAGCTTGGACAAATAATGGCAAATAACTAGGATAATATTGGCAAATAACTAGGACAATATTGGCAGATAACTAGAACATAATTGGTAGATAACTCACAATATTGGCAAAGAACTATAACAATATTCACAAATAACTATGACAATATAGGTAGATAACTATGACAATATTGACAAATAACTATGACAATATAGGTAAAAAAAACTATGACAATATTGACAAATAACTATGAAAACATTGACAAATAACTGACAGTATTGGCAGATAACTATGACAATATTGACAAATAACTAGGACAGTATTGGCAAATAACTAGGATACTATTGGCAGATAACTAGGAAAATATTGGCAGATAACTAGAACATAATTGGTAGATAACTGGCAATATTGGCAAAGAACTATGACAATATTCACAAATAACAATGACAATACTGACAAATAACTATGATAGTATTGGCAGATAACTATGACAATATTGACAAATAACTAGAACAATATTGGCAAATAACTAGGATAATATTGGCAAATAACTAGGACAATATTGGCAAATAGCTATGTATTGGCAGATAACTATGGCAATATTGGCAAATAAATATGACATTATTGGTAAATAGCTAGGACAAATATTGGCAAATAACTAGGATAATATTGACAAATAACTAGGATAATATTTGTAAATAACTAGGATAATATTAGTAAATCACTAGCACAATATTGGCAAATAACTAGGACAATATTGGCAAATAACTAGGACAATATTGGCAGATAACTAGAACATAATTGGTAGATAACTGACAATATTGGCAAAGAACTATGACAATATTCACAAATAACTATGACAATACTGACAAATAACTATGATAGTATTTGAAGATAACTATGACAATATTGACAAATAACTATGACAACATAGGTAAATAACTAGAATAATATTGGCAAAAAACTGACAATATTGAAAAATAACTAGGACAATATTGGCAAAAAACTAGGATAATATTGGCAACTAACTAGGATCATATTGGTAAATAACTAGGACTATATTGGCAAAAAACTAGGACAATATTGGCAGATAACTAGAACATAATTGTTAGATAACTGACAATATTGGCAAATAACTTGGACAATATTGAAAAATAGTTATGACAATATTTGTAAATAGCTAGGATAATATTGGCAAATAACTATGGCAATTTTGGCAAATAACTAGGATAATATTGGCAAATAACTAGGATAATATTGGTAAATAACTAGGATAATATTGGCAAAAAAGTTCGATCATATTGGTAAATAACTAGGACAATATTGGTAAATAACTAGGATAATATTGGTAAATATATCTAGGTCAATTTTGGCAAATTACTAGAACAATTTTGGCAGGTAACTAGAACATAATTGGTAGATAACTGACACTATTGTCAAATAGCTAGGACAATATTGGCAAATAGCTATGACAGTATTGGCAAATAACTAGGATAATATTGGTAAATAACTAAGATAATATTGGCAAATTGCATGAATAATATTGGCAAATAACTAAAATAATATTGGTAAATAACAGGATAATATTGGCACATAACTAGGATCATATTGGTAAATAACTAGGACAATATTGGCAAATAACTAGGACAATATTGACAGATAACTAGAACATAATTGGTAGATAACTGACAATATTGGCAAATAACTTGGATAATATTGGAAAATAGCTATGACAATATTGGTAAATAACTAGGATAATATTGGCAAATAACTATGACAATATTGGTAAATAACTGGGACAAATATTGGCAAATAACTAGGATAATATTAGCAAATAGCTAGGACAATATTGGCAAAAAGCTATGACAGTATTGGCAAATAACTAGGATAATATTGGTAATAACTAAGATAATATTGGCAAATTGCTTGGATAATATTGGCAAATGATGAAAATAATATTGGTAAATAACAGGACAATATTGGTAAATAACTAGGACAATATAGGCAAATAACTAGGACAATATTGGCAGATAACTAGAACATAATTGGTAGATAACTGACAAAATTGGCAAGTAACTATGATAATACTGACACATAACTATGACAGTATTGGCAGATAACTATGACAAAATTGACAAATAACTATGACAATATTGGTAAATAATTAGAATAATATGGACAAATAACTAGGACAATATTGATAAATAACTATTACATTATTGACAAATAACTAGGATAATATTGGCAAATAACGGCTAATATTGGGAAATAACTAGTAGGACAATATAGGCAAGTAACTATGACAATATTGGCAGATAACTAGAACATTATTGGTTGATAACCGTAAATACTGGCTAATGACTTGGACAATATTGGAAAATGGCTATGACAATATTGGTAAATAACTGGGACAAAAATATTGGCAAATAACTAGGATAATATTGGTAAATAAATAGGATAATATTGGTTAATAACTAGGACAATATTGGTAAATAACTGATTATATTGGTAATAACTAGGTCAATTTTGGTAAATAACTAGGACAATATTGGCAGATATTTTGAACATAATTGGTATATAACTGGCAATATTGACAAATAACTAGGACAATATTGGCAAATAGCTGTGTATTGGCAGATAACTATGGCAATATTGGCAAATAAATATGGCATTATTGGTAAATAGCTAGGACAAATATTGGCAAATAACTAGGATAATTTTGGCAAATAACTAGGACAATATTGGCAAATGGCTATGACAGTATTGGTAAATAACTAGGATATTATTGGTAAATAACTAGGACAATATTGGCAAATAACTAGGACAATATTGGCAAATAAATAGAACATAATTGGTAGATAACTGACAATATTGGCAAATAACTAGGAAAATACTGGCAGATAACTATGACAATATTAACAAATAACTATGACAATATTAGTAAATAACTAGGATAATATTGGCAAATAACTAGGATAATATTGGTAAATAACTAGGACAATATTGGCAAATAATTATAACAATATTGGCAGATAACTAGAACATTATTGGTAGATAACTGACAATATTGGCAAAGAACTATGCCAGTATTCACAAATAACCATGACATCAGCAAATAATTAACCATATTGGCAGATAACTATGACAATATTGGCAAAACACTAGGACAATATTGGCAAAAAACTATGACAGTATAGGCAGATAACTATGAAAATATTGGCTGATATCTTGGACAATATTGGCAGATAACTAGAATAATATTGGCATATAACTATGGCAACATTGGCAAATAACTAGGATAATATTGGTAAATAACTAGGACAATATTGGCAAATAGCTGACAATATTGGCAGATAACTAGGACCATTTTGATAGATAACTATGACATGATTGGCAGATAATGATGACAATATTGGAAGATAACTATGTCAATATTTGCAGATAACTAGGACAATATTGGGAAATAACTATGACAATATTCACAAATAACTATGACAATACTCAGAGATATATATTACAATATTGGCAGATAACTATGACATTAGCAGATAATAATCACAATGTTGATAGATAATTATGACATTGTTGATAGATAGTTATGACAATATTGGTAGATAAACTAAGACAGTATAGGCAGATAACTATGAAAATATTGGCTGATATCTTGGACAATATTGGCAGATAACTAGAATAATATTGGCATATAACTATGGCAACATTGGCAAATAACTAGGATAATATTGGTAAATAACTAGGACAATATTGGCAAATAGCTGACAATATTGGCAGATAACTAGGACCATTTTGATAGATAACTATGACATGATTGGCAGATAATGATGAAAATATTGGAAGATAACTATGTCAATATTTGCAGATAACTAGGACAATATTGGGAAATAACTATGACAATATTCACAAATAACTATGACAATACTCAGAGATATATATTACAATATTGGCAGATAACTATGACATTAGCAGATAATAATCACAATGTTGATAGATAATTATGACATTGTTGATAGATAGTTATGACAATATTGGTAGATAAACTAAGACAATATTGGCTGATAACTAGTACATGATTGGCAGATAACATAGACAATATTGGCAAATAACTAGGATAATATTGGCAAATAACTAGGACAATATTGGCAAATAGCTATGTATTGGCAGATAACTAGGACAATATTGGCAAATAAATATGACATTATTGGTAAATAGCTAGGACAAATATTGGCAAATAACTAGGATAATATTGACAAATAACTAGGATAATACTGGTAAATAACTAGGATAATATTAGTAAATCACTAGCACAATATTGGCAAATAACTAGGACAATATTGGCAAATAACTTGGATACTGTTGGCAGATAACTAGGATACTTTTGGCAAATAACTAGGATACTATTGGCAAATAACTAGGACAATATTGGCAAATACCTATAACAGTATTGGCAGATAACTAGGACAATATTGACAAATAACTAGTACAATCTTGGCAAATAAATATGACAATATTGGCAAATAACTATGACAATATTTGCAAATAACTTTGACAATATTGGCAGATAACTAGAAAAATATTGGCAGATAACTAGGACAATATTGGTAAATAGCTTGGACAAATAATGGCAAATAACTAGGATAATATTGGCAAATAACTAGGACAATATTGGCAGATAACTAGAACATAATTGGTAGATAACTCACAATATTGGCAAAGAACTATAACAATATTCACAAATAACTATGACAATATAGGTACATAACTATGACAATATTGACAAATAACTATGACAATATAGGTAAAAAAACTATGACAATATTGACAAAAAACTATGAAAACATTGACAAATAACTGACAGTATTGGCAGATAACTATGACAATATTGACAAATAACTAGGACAGTATTGGCAAATAACTAGGATACTATTGACAGATAACTAGGAAAATATTGGCAGATAACTAGAACATAATTGGTAGATAACTGGCAATATTGGCAAAGAACTATGACAATATTCACAAATAACAATGACAATACTGACAAATAACTATGATAGTATTGGCAGATAACTATGACAATATTGACAAAAAACTAGAACAATATTGGCAAATAACTAGGATAATATTGGCAAATAACTAGGACAATATTGGCAAATAGCTATGTATTGGCAGATAACTATGGCAATATTGGCAAATAAATATGACATTATTGGTAAATAGCTAGGACAAATATTGGCAAATAACTAGGATAATATTGACAAAAAACTAGGATAATATTTGTAAATAACTAGGATAATATTAGTAAATCACTAGCACAATATTGGCAAATAACTAGGACAATATTGGCAAATAACTAGGACAATATTTTCAGATAACTAGAACATAATTGGTAGATAACTGACAATATTGGCAAAGAACTATGACAATATTCACAAATAACTATGACAATACTGACAAATAACTATGATAGTATTTGAAGATAACTATGACAATATTGACAAATAACTATGACAACATAGGTAAATAACTAGAATAATATTGGCAAAAAACTGACAATATTGAAAAATAACTAGGACAATATTGGCAAATAACTAGGATGATATTGGCAACTAACTAGGATCATATTGGTAAATAACTAGGACTATATTTGCAAAAAACTAGGACAATATTGGCAGATAACTAGAACATAATTGTTAGATAACTGACAATATTGGCAAATAACTTGGACAATATTGAAAAATAGTTATGACAATATTTGTAAATAGCTAGGATAATATTGGCAAATAACTATGGCAATTTTGGCAAATAACTAGGATAATATTGGCAAATAACTAGGATAATATTGGTAAATAACTAGGATAATATTGGCAAAAAAGTTCGATCATATTGGTAAATAACTAGGACAATATTGGTAAATAACTAGGATAATATTGGTAAATATATCTAGGTCAATTTTGGCAAATTACTAGAACAATTTTGGCAGGTAATTAGAACATAATTGGTAGATAACTGACACTATTGCCAAATAGCTAGGACAATATTGGTAAATAGCTATGACAGTATTGGCAAATAACTAGGATAATATTGGTAAATAACTAAGATAATATTGGCAAATTGCATGAATAATATTGGCAAATAACTAAAATAATATTGGTAAATAACAGGATAATATTGGCACATAACTAGGATCATATTGGTAAATAACTAGGACAATATTGGCAAATAACTAGGACAATATTGACAGATAACTAGAACATAATTGGTAGATAACTGACAATATTGGCAAATAACTTGGATAATATTGGAAAATAGCTATGACAATATTGGTAAATAACTAGGATAATATTGGCAAATAACTATGACAATATTGGTAAATAACTGGGACAAATATTGGCAAATAACTAGGATAATATTAGCAAATAGCTAGGACAATATTGGCAAAAAGCTATGACAGTATTGGCAAATAACTAGGATAATATTGGTAATAACTAAGATAATATTGGCAAATTGCTTGGATAATATTGGCAAATGATGAAAATAATATTGGTAAATAACAGGACAATATAGGCAAATAACTAGGACAATATTGGCAGATAACTAGAACATAATTGGTAGATAACTGACAAAATTGGCAAGTAACTATGATAATACTGACACATAACTATGACAGTATTGGCAGATAACTATGACAAAATTGACAAATAACTATGACAGTATTGGTAAATAATTAGAATAATATGGGCAAATAACTAGGACAATATTGACAAATAACTATTACATTATTGACAAATAACTAGGATAATATTGGCAAATAACGGCTAATATTGGGAAATAACTAGTAGGACAATATAGGCAAATAACTATGACAATATTGGCAGATAACTAGAACATTATTGGTTGATAACTGTAAATACTGGCTAATGACTTGGACAATATTGGAAAATGGCTATGACAATATTGGTAAATAACTAGGACAAAAATATTGGCAAATAACTAGGATAATTTTGGCAAATAACTAGGATAATATTGGTAAATAAATAGGATAATATTGGTTAATAACTAGGACAATATTGGTAAAAAACTATGATTATATTGGTAATAACTAGGTCAATTTTGGTAAATAACTAGGACAATATTGGCAGATATTTTGAACATAATTGGTATATAACTGGCAATATTAACAAATAACTAGGACAATATTGGCAAATAGCTGTGTATTGGCAGATAACTATGGCGATATTGGCAAATAAATATGACATTATTGGTAAATAGCTAGGACAAATATTGGCAAATAACTAGGATAATTTTGGCAAATAGCTATGACAGTATTGGCAAATAACTAGGATAATATTGGTAAATAACTAAGATAATATTGGCAAATTGCATGAATAATATTGGCAAATAACTAAAATAATATTGGTAAATAACAGGATAATATTGGCACATAACTAGGATCATATTGGTAAATAACTAGGACAATATTGGCAAATAACTAGGACAATATTGACAGATAACTAGAACATAATTGGTAGATAACTGACAATATTGGCAAATAACTTGGATAATATTGGAAAATAGCTATGACAATATTGGTAAATAACTAGGATAATATTGGCAAATAACTATGACAATATTGGTAAATAACTGGGACAAATATTGGCAAATAACTAGGATAATATTAGCAAATAGCTAGGACAATATTGGCAAAAAGCTATGACAGTATTGGCAAATAACTAGGATAATATTGGTAATAACTAAGATAATATTGGCAAATTGCTTGGATAATACTGGCAAATGATGAAAATAATATTGGTAAATAACAGGACAATATTGGTAAATAACTAGGACAATATAGGCAAATAACTAGGACAATATTGGCAGATAACTAGAACATAATTGGTAGATAACTGACAAAATTGGCAAGTAACTATGATAATACTGACACATAACTATGACAGTATTGGCAGATAACTATGACAAAATTGACAAATAACTATGACAATATTGGTAAATAATTAGAATAATATGGACAAATAACTAGGACAATATTGATAAATAACTATTACATTATTGACAAATAACTAGGATAATATTGGCAAATAACGGCTAAATTGGGAAATAACTAGTAGGACAATATAGGCAAATAACTATGACAATATTGGCAGATAACTAGAACATTATTGGTTGATAACTGTAAATACTGGCTAATGACTTGGACAATATTGGAAAATGGCTATGACAATATTGGTAAATAACTAGGACAAAAATATTGGCAAATAACTAGGATAATATTGGTAAATAAATAGGATAATATTGGTTAATAACTAGGACAATATTGGTAAATAACTGATTATATTGGTAATAACTAGGTCAATTTTGGTAAATAACTAGGACAATATTGGCAGATATTTTGAACATAATTGGTATATAACTGGCAATATTGACAAATAACTAGGACAATATTGGCAAATAGCTGTGTATTGGCAGATAACTATGGCAATATTGGCAAATAAATATGGCATTATTGGTAAATAGCTAGGACAAATATTGGCAAATAACTAGGATAATTTTGGCAAATAACTAGGACAATATTGGCAAATGGCTATGACAGTATTGGTAAATAACTAGGATATTATTGGTAAATAACTAGGACAATATTGGCAAATAACTAGGACAATATTGGCAAATAAATAGAACATAATTGGTAGATAACTGACAATATTGGCAAATAACTAGGAAAATACTGGCAGATAACTATGACAATATTGACAAATAACTATGACAATATTAGTAAATAACTAGGATAATATTGGCAAATAACTAGGATAATATTGGTAAATAACTAGGACAATATTGGCAAATAATTATAACAATATTGGCAGATAACTAGAACATTATTGGTAGATAACTGACAATATTGGCAAAGAACTATGCCAGTATTCACAAATAACCATGACATCAGCAAATAATTAACCATATTGGCAGATAACTATGACAATATTGGCAAAACACTAGGACAATATTGGCAAAAAACTATGACAGTATAGGCAGATAACTATGAAAATATTGGCTGATATCTTGGACAATATTGGCAGATAACTAGAATAATATTGGCATATAACTATGGCAACATTGGCAAATAACTAGGATAATATTGGTAAATAACTAGGACGATATTGGCAAATAGCTGACAATATTGGCAGATAACTAGGACCATTTTGATAGATAACTATGACATGATTGGCAGATAATGATGACAATATTGGAAGATAACTAGGACAATATTGGCAAATAAATATGACATTATTGGTAAATAGCTAGGACAAATATTGGCAAATAACTAGGATAATATTGACAAATAACTAGGATAATACTGGTAAATAACTAGGATAATATTAGTAAATCACTAGCACAATATTGGTAAATAACTAGGACAATATTGGCAAATAACTTGGATGCTGTTGGCAGATAACTAGGATACTATTGGCAAATAACTAGGATACTATTGGCAAATAACTAGGACAATATTGGCAAATACCTATAACAGTATTGGCAGATAACTAGGACAATATTGACAAATAACTAGTACAATCTTGGCAAATAAATATGACAATATTGGCAAATAACTAGGACAATATTTGCAAATAACTTTGACAATATTGGCAGATAACTAGAAAAATATTGGCAGATAACTAGGACAATATTGGTAAATAGCTTGGACAAATAATGGCAAATAACTAGGATAATATTGGCAAATAACTAGGACAATATTGGCAGATAACTAGAACATAATTGGTAGATAACTCACAATATTGGCAAAGAACTATAACAATATTCACAAATAACTATGACAATATAGGTAGATAACTATGACAATATTGACAAATAACTATGACAATATAGGTAAAAAAACTATGACAATATTGACAAATAACTATGAAAACATTGACAAATAACTGACAGTATTGGCAGATAACTATGACAATATTGACAAATAACTAGGACAGTATTGGCAAATAACTAGGATACTATTGGCAGATAACTAGGAAAATATTGGCAGATAACTAGAACATAATTGGTAGATAACTGGCAATATTGGCAAAGAACTATGACAATATTCACAAATAACAATGACAATACTGACAAATAACTATGATAGTATTGGCAGATAACTATGACAATATTGACAAAAAACTAGAACAATATTGGCAAATAACTAGGATAATATTGGCAAATAACTAGGACAATATTGGCAAATAGCTATGTATTGGCAGATAACTATGGCAATATTGGCAAATAAATATGACATTATTGGTAAATAGCTAGGACAAATATTGGCAAATAACTAGGATAATATTGACAAATAACTAGGATAATATTTGTAAATAACTAGGATAATATTAGTAAATCACTAGCACAATATTGGCAAATAACTAGGACAATATTGGCAAATAACTAGGACAATATTGGCAGATAACTAGAACATAATTGGTAGATAACTGACAATATTGGCAAAGAACTATGACAATATTCACAAATAACTATGACAATACTGACAAATAACTATGATAGTATTTGAAGATAACTATGACAATATTGACAAATAACTATGACAACATAGGTAAATAACTAGAATAATATTGGCAAAAAACTGACAATATTGAAAAATAACTAGGACAATATTGGCAAATAACTAGGATAATATTGGCAACTAACTAGGATCATATTGGTAAATAACTAGGACTATATTGGCAAAAAACTAGGACAATATTGGCAGATAACTAGAACATAATTGTTAGATAACTGACAATATTGGCAAATAACTTGGACAATATTGAAAAATAGTTATGACAATATTTGTAAATAGCTAGGATAATATTGGCAAATAACTATGGCAATTTTGGCAAATAACTAGGATAATATTGGCAAATAACTAGGATAATATTGGTAAATAACTAGGATAATATTGGCAAAAAAGTTCGATCATATTGGTAAATAACTAGGACAATATTGGTAAATAACTAGGATAATATTGGTAAATATATCTAGGTCAATTTTGGCAAATTACTAGAACAATTTTGGCAGGTAACTAGAACATAATTGGTAGATAACTGACACTATTGTCAAATAGCTAGGACAATATTGGCAAATAGCTATGACAGTATTGGCAAATAACTAGGATAATATTGGTAAATAACTAAGATAATATTGGCAAATTGCATGAATAATATTGGCAAATAACTAAAATAATATTGGTAAATAACAGGATAATATTGGCACATAACTAGGATCATATTGGTAAATAACTAGGACAATATTGGCAAATAACTAGGACAATATTGACAGATAACTAGAACATAATTGGTAGATAACTGACAATATTGGCAAATAACTTGGATAATATTGGAAAATAGCTATGACAATATTGGTAAATAACTAGGATAATATTGGCAAATAACTATGACAATATTGGTAAATAACTGGGACAAATATTGGCAAATAACTAGGATAATATTAGCAAATAGCTAGGACAATATTGGCAAAAAGCTATGACAGTATTGGCAAATAACTAGGATAATATTGGTAATAACTAAGATAATATTGGCAAATTGCTTGGATAATATTGGCAAATGATGAAAATAATATTGGTAAATAACAGGACAATATTGGTAAATAACTAGGACAATATAGGCAAATAACTAGGACAATATTGGCAGATAACTAGAACATAATTGGTAGATAACTGACAAAATTGGCAAGTAACTATGATAATACTGACACATAACTATGACAGTATTGGCAGATAACTATGACAAAATTGACAAATAACTATGACAATATTGGTAAATAATTAGAATAATATGGACAAATAACTAGGACAATATTGATAAATAACTATTACATTATTGACAAATAACTAGGATAATATTGGCAAATAACGGCTAATATTGGGAAATAACTAGTAGGACAATACAGGCAAGTAACTATGACAATATTGGCAGATAACTAGAACATTATTGGTTGATAACTGTAAATACTGGCTAATGACTTGGACAATATTGGAAAATGGCTATGACAATATTGGTAAATAACTAGGACAAAAATATTGGCAAATAACTAGGATAATATTGGTAAATAAATAGGATAATATTGGTTAATAACTAGGACAATATTGGTAAATAACTGATTATATTGGTAATAACTAGGTCAATTTTGGTAAATAACTAGGACAATATTGGCAGATATTTTGAACATAATTGGTATATAACTGGCAATATTGACAAATAACTAGGACAATATTGGCAAATAGCTGTGTATTGGCAGATAACTATGGCAATATTGGCAAATAAATATGGCATTATTGGTAAATAGCTAGGACAAATATTGGCAAATAACTGGGATAATTTTGGCAAATAACTAGGACAATATTGGCAAATGGCTATGACAGTATTGGTAAATAACTAGGATATTATTGGTAAATAACTAGGACAATATTGGCAAATAACTAGGACAATATTGGCAAATAAATAGAACATAATTGGTAGATAACTGACAATATTGGCAAATAACTAGGAAAATACTGGCAGATAACTATGACAATATTGACAAATAACTATGACAATATTAGTAAATAACTAGGATAATATTGGCAAATAACTAGGATAATATTGGTAAATAACTAGGACAATATTGGCAAATAATTATAACAATATTGGCAGATAACTAGAACATTATTGGTAGATAACTGACAATATTGGCAAAGAACTATGCCAGTATTCACAAATAACCATGACATCAGCAAATAATTAACCATATTGGCAGATAACTATGACAATATTGGCAAAACACTAGGACAATATTGGCAAAAAACTATGACAGTATAGGCAGATAACTATGAAAATATTGGCTGATATCTTGGACAATATTGGCAGATAACTAGAATAATATTGGCATATAACTATGGCAACATTGGCAAATAACTAGGATAATATTGGTAAATAACTAGGACAATATTGGCAAATAGCTGACAATATTGGCAGATAACTAGGACCATTTTGATAGATAACTATGACATGATTGGCAGATAATGATGACAATATTGGAAGATAACTATGTCAATATTTGCAGATAACTAGGACAATATTGGGAAATAACTATGACAATATTCACAAATAACTATGACAATACTCAGAGATATATATTACAATATTGGCAGATAACTATGACATTAGCAGATAATAATCACAATGTTGATAGATAATTATGACATTGTTGATAGATAGTTATGACAATATTGGTAGATAAACTAAGACAGTATAGGCAGATAACTATGAAAATATTGGCTGATATCTTGGACAATATTGGCAGATAACTAGAATAATATTGGCATATAACTATGGCAACATTGGCAAATAACTAGGATAATATTGGTAAATAACTAGGACGATATTGGCAAATAGCTGACAATATTGGCAGATAACTAGGACCATTTTGATAGATAACTATGACATGATTGGCAGATAATGATGAAAATATTGGAAGATAACTATGTCAATATTTGCAGATAACTAGGACAATATTGGGAAATAACTATGACAATATTCACAAATAACTATGACAATACTCAGAGATATATATTACAATATTGGCAGATAACTATGACATTAGCAGATAATAATCACAATGTTGATAGATAATTATGACATTGTTGATAGATAGTTATGACAATATTGGTAGATAAACTAAGACAATATTGGCTGATAACTAGTACATGATTGGCAGATAACATAGACAATATTGGCAAATAACTAGGATAATATTGGCAAATAACTAGGACAATATTGGCAAATAGCTATGTATTGGCAGATAACTAGGACAATATTGGCAAATAAATATGACATTATTGGTAAATAGCTAGGACAAATATTGGCAAATAACTAGGATAATATTGACAAATAACTAGGATAATACTGGTAAATAACTAGGATAATATTAGTAAATCACTAGCACAATATTGGCAAATAACTAGGACAATATTGGCAAATAACTTGGATACTGTTGGCAGATAACTAGGATACTTTTGACAAATAACTAGGATACTATTGGCAAATAACTAGGACAATATTGGCAAATACCTATAACAGTATTGGCAGATAACTAGGACAATATTGACAAATAACTAGTACAATCTTGGCAAATAAATATGACAATATTTGCAAATAACTATGACAATATTTGCAAATAACTTTGACAATATTGGCAGATAACTAGAAAAATATTGGCAGATAACTAGGACAATATTGGTAAATAGCTTGGACAAATAATGGCAAATAACTAGGATAATATTGGCAAATAACTAGGACAATATTGGCAGATAACTAGAACATAATTGGTAGATAACTCACAATATTGGCAAAGAACTATAACAATATTCACAAATAACTATGACAATATAGGTACATAACTATGACAATATTGACAAATAACTATGACAATATAGGTAAAAAAACTATGACAATATTGACAAAAAACTATGAAAACATTGACAAATAACTGACAGTATTGGCAGATAACTATGACAATATTGACAAATAACTAGGACAGTATTGGCAAATAACTAGGATACTATTGACAGATAACTAGGAAAATATTGGCAGATAACTAGAACATAATTGGTAGATAACTGGCAATATTGGCAAAGAACTATGACAATATTCACAAATAACAATGACAATACTGACAAATAACTATGATAGTATTGGCAGATAACTATGACAATATTGACAAAAAACTAGAACAATATTGGCAAATAACTAGGATAATATTGGCAAATAACTAGGACAATATTGGCAAATAGCTATGTATTGGCAGATAACTATGGCAATATTGGCAAATAAATATGACATTATTGGTAAATAGCTAGGACAAATATTGGCAAATAACTAGGATAATATTGACAAAAAACTAGGATAATATTTGTAAATAACTAGGATAATATTAGTAAATCACTAGCACAATATTGGCAAATAACTAGGACAATATTGGCAAATAACTAGGACAATATTGGCAGATAACTAGAACATAATTGGTAGATAACTGACAATATTGGCAAAGAACTATGACAATATTCACAAATAACTATGACAATACTGACAAATAACTATGATAGTATTTGAAGATAACTATGACAATATTGACAAATAACTATGACAACATAGGTAAATAACTAGAATAATATTGGCAAAAAACTGACAATATTGAAAAATAACTAGGACAATATTGGCAAATAACTAGGATGATATTGGCAACTAACTAGGATCATATTGGTAAATAACTAGGACTATATTTGCAAAAAACTAGGACAATATTGGCAGATAACTAGAACATAATTGTTAGATAACTGACAATATTGGCAAATAACTTGGACAATATTGAAAAATAGTTATGACAATATTTGTAAATAGCTAGGATAATATTGGCAAATAACTATGGCAATTTTGGCAAATAACTAGGATAATATTGGCAAATAACTAGGATAATATTGGTAAATAACTAGGATAATATTGGCAAAAAAGTTCGATCATATTGGTAAATAACTAGGACAATATTGGTAAATAACTAGGATAATATTGGTAAATATATCTAGGTCAATTTTGGCAAATTACTAGAACAATTTTGGCAGGTAACTAGAACATAATTGGTAGATAACTGACACTATTGCCAAATAGCTAGGACAATATTGGCAAATAGCTATGACAGTATTGGCAAATAACTAGGATAATATTGGTAAATAACTAAGATAATATTGGCAAATTGCATGAATAATATTGGCAAATAACTAAAATAATATTGGTAAATAACAGGATAATATTGGCACATAACTAGGATCATATTGGTAAATAACTAGGACAATATTGGCAAATAACTAGGACAATATTGACAGATAACTAGAACATAATTGGTAGATAACTGACAATATTGGCAAATAACTTGGATAATATTGGTAATAACTAAGATAATATTGGCAAATTGCTTGGATAATATTGGTAAATAACTGGGACAAATATTGGCAAATAACTAGGATAATATTAGCAAATAGCTAGGACAATATTGGCAAAAAGCTATGACAGTATTGGCATATAACTAGGATAATATTGGTAATAACTAAGATAATATTGGCAAATTGCTTGGATAATATTGGCAAATGATGAAAATAATATTGGTAAATAACAGGACAATATAGGCAAATAACTAGGACAATATTGGCAGATAACTAGAACATAATTGGTAGATAACTGACAAAATTGGCAAGTAACTATGATAATACTGACACATAACTATGACAGTATTGGCAGATAACTATGACAAAATTGACAAATAACTATGACAGTATTGGTAAATAATTAGAATAATATGGACAAATAACTAGGACAATATTGACAAATAACTATTACATTATTGACAAATAACTAGGATAATATTGGCAAATAACGGCTAATATTGGGAAATAACTAGTAGGACAATATAGGCAAATAACTATGACAATATTGGCAGATAACTAGAACATTATTGGTTGATAACTGTAAATACTGGCTAATGACTTGGACAATATTGGAAAATGGCTATGACAATATTGGTAAATAACTAGGACAAAAATATTGGCAAATAACTAGGATAATTTTGGCAAATAACTAGGATAATATTGGTAAATAAATAGGATAATATTGGTTAATAACTAGGACAATATTGGTAAAAAACTATGATTATATTGGTAATAACTAGGTCAATTTTGGTAAATAACTAGGACAATATTGGCAGATATTTTGAACATAATTGGTATATAACTGGCAATATTAACAAATAACTAGGACAATATTGGCAAATAGCTGTGTATTGGCAGATAACTATGGCAATATTGGCAAATAAATATGACATTATTGGTAAATAGCTAGGACAAATATTGGCAAATAACTAGGATAATTTTGGCAAATAACTAGGACAGTATTGGCAAATGGCTATGACAGTATTGGCAAATAACTAGGATATTATTGGTAGATAACTGACAATATTGGCAAATAACTAGGAAAATACTGGCAGATAAATATGACAATATTGACAAATAACTATGACAATATTAGTAAATAACTAGGATAATATTGGCAAATAACTAGGATAATATTGGTAAATAACTAGGACAATATTGGCAAATAATTATAACAATATTGGCAGATAACTAGAACATTATTGGTAGATAACTGACAATATTGGCAAAGAACTATGCCAGTATTCACAAATAACCATGACATCAGCAAATAATTAACCATATTGGCAGATAACTATGACAATATTGGCAAAACACTAGGACAATATTGGCAAAAAACTATGACAGTATTGGCAGATAACTATGAAAATATTGGCTGATATCTTGGACAATATTGGCAGATAACTAGAATAATATTGGCATATAACTGTGGCAACATTGGCAAATAACTAGGATAATATTGGTAAATAACTAGGACAATATTGGCAAATAACTGACAATATTGGCAGATAACTAGGACCATTTTGATAGATAACTATGACATGATTGGCAGATAATGATGACAATATTGGAAGATAACTATGTCAATTTTTGCAGATAACTAGGACAATATTGGGAAATAACTATGACAATATTCACAAATAACTATGACAATACTCAGAGATATATATTACAATATTGGCAGATAACTATGACATTAGCAGATAATAATCACAATGTTGATAGATAACTATGACATTGTTGATAGATAGTTATGACAATATTGGTAGATAAACTAAGACAATATTGGCTGATAACTAGTACATGATTGGCAGATAACATAGACAATATTGGCAAATAACTGACAATATTGGCAATTAACTATGATAGTAATGCAAATTATTCTTACAATAATGGCTGATAACTATGACAGTATTGGCAGATAACTATGACAATATTGGCAGATGACTATGACAGTATTGGCAGATAACTATGACAACATTGTTTCAAAGTGCTTGTTCTTCAAATTGACAGTGTCAATGTTTATAAATTTAAATTAGTTTACAGGAAATGATCTGTCAAAGTCTGATAGCATATTGAATATTTTATGAATCTGTATTCAATACTTGTTAATCAAAACTTAATAAAGAACTCTTACATTCTTTTATGTTTTTCTTTCTTGTTTTTTTTTATAGATAAACATACAGAATTGGAAGTAAGGGGCATTAATCAAGGTAAGATGTTTGCTGAATTTTGTAAGCTGTATGATAATTTTAATCATCTTACACAGATTGTATTGGTACACTTACAGTATTAGTACCTTAGTCATCTTACACGGACTGTATTAGTACCTTAGTCATCATACACAGACTGTATTAGTACCTTAATCATCTTACAGAGACTGCATTAGTACCTTAGTCATCTTACACAGACAGTACTGGTTCCTTAGTCATCTTATACAGACTGTATTAGTACCTTAGTCATCTTACACATACAGTTTTAGTACCTTAGTCATTTTACACAGACTGTATTAGTACATTAGTTTTCTTACACGGACTGTATTAGTACCTTAGTCATCTTACACAGAATGTAATCACACCTTGCTCATCTTACACAGACAATATTAGTACCTTAGCCATCTTACACTTACAGTACTAGTAACTTAGTCATTTTACACAGACTGTATTAGTACCTCAGTCATCTTACACAGACAGTATTAGTACATTAGTCATCCTACACAAACAGTATTAGTACCTTAGTCATCTTAGTACTTCATTCATCTTACACAGACAGCATTTGTACCTTAGTCATCTTAGTACTTATTACACAGACTGCATTTGTACCTTATTCATTTTACACAGATTGGTTTTGGACTAATAAAAGCACTCTTCCCATGGAGGTCGGAGCTGTGTTCCATGTATTAGTTCTAGAATTGCCACAGTTATCCTTAGTCATCTTACACAGACAGTATTAGTACATTAGTCATCTTTCACAGACTGTAATAATACCTTAGTCATCTTACACAGACTGCATTTGTACCTTAATCAACTTACACATACTATATTAGTACCTTAGTCATCTTACACAGACTGCATTAGTACCTAGTCATCTTACACAGGCAGTATTAGTACTTTATTCATCTTACACAGACTGTCTTACACGTACTGTATTAGTACCTTAGTCATCTTACACATACTATCTATTTACCTTAGTCATCTTACATATACTGTGTATGTACCTTGGTCATCTTACACAGATATTATTAGTACCTTGGTCATCTTACACAGACATTATTAGTACCTTAGTCTTCTTACACATACAGTACTAATACCTTAGTTATTTTACACAGACAATATTAGTACCTTAGTCATCATACACAGACTGTATTAGTACCTTTGTCATCTTACACAGACTGCATTAGTACCTTAGTCATCTTACACAGACCGTATTAGTACCTTAGTCATCTTACACATACAGTACTAGTACCTTAGTCATTTTACACAGACAATAATAGTACATTACTCATGTTATAGAGACTGCATTAGTACCTTAGTCATCTTAGTACTTCATTCATCTTACACAGACAGCATTAGTACCTTAGTGATCTTAGTACTTCATTCATCTTGCACAGTCTGCATTAGTACCTTATTCATTTTACACAGGTTGTATTAGTACTTTTCTCATCTTACACAGACTGTATTAGTACCTTAGTCATCTTATACAGACTGTATTAGTACCTTAATCATCTTACACAGACTGTATTAGTACCTTATTTATTTTACACAGGTTGTATTAGTACCTTAGTCATCTTACACAGACTGTATTAGTACCTTATTCATTTTACACAGGTTGTATTAGTACCTTAGCCATCTTACACAGACTGCATTAGTACCTTAGTCATCTTACACAGACTGGATTAGTACCTTAGTTAACTTTCACATACTGTATTAGACTGTACTGGTAGCCTAGTGTTTAGAGCGTCCGCCACAGAAGCAGGATGTCGTAGTTCGATCGCGGCTGTGTCATATCAAAGACTTACAAAAATGGTACTAACTGCTACCTCGCTTGGCACACAGCATTAAGAGGTTAGTTTTAGGACTGTCAACTTGGTGTCAGGATAATGTGACTGTGTGGGACATCACACTACATGTTTGTGGCATGATGCCTTAGTGCTAGAAAGCACTATAAACTGCCTCACTACAGACATCATAGCGATATTACTGAAAAATTATTAAAGATAGGTTAAAAATCCTAATCACACACACACACACACAATACTGTATTAGTACCTTAGTCATCTTACACAGACTGTATTAGTACCTTAGTCATCTTACAGAGACTATTATTACCTTAATCATCTTGCACAGACTATATTAATACTTTAGTCATTTTGCAGATACTAGTTAGTACCTTAATCATCTTGCATTTACTGTATTAGTACCTTAGTCATCTTGCATATACTGTATTAGTACCTTAGTCATCTTGCATTTACTGTATTACCGTATTTTCCGGCGTATAAGTCGAGACTTTTTGACTTGAAAGTTCGGTCTTCGTCTTATACTCCGAATCAATTTATATATGGATTTTGTCATTGAAATTGCATCGACTTATATATGGATTACAGTATCCGGTATGCTATTGATATTGCTCTATAATCGGCATAATCGAAAACAGGTCACATAGAAGTACAAATTCATGTTAAATTACTATGTCAATAAATTGTCATAAAATAATATGACTGCATTTATATTTGTAAGTTTTGTCATTATTTTGCATTCTGCGTGTTTTTTCTTATTTCTCAAACATAAAATAAAAGAAAACAATTACCGGTAAAAACTTCACCGGGCCGCATAGCACACTTACGGTCTATACTCTATAGTGTACTGTACTAATTCAAAGCATATTGTTTGTTCCAAAAAAAAAAAGATATGAAATAACTGGTCCATTAATATTTGATTTTCCAGTGTAATGTTTGACACACGTGAGCAAATACCGGCATAGCTTTATTTATTGATCCAATTGATCCTACAAAGGGATGTAATCCATATTAACTCAAGTGTTCTATGATTATTTATGTAGATCATGCATTCTACTGAATCTCCCAAATCATATGTTTCTAATTGTATTTGACAAAGTTTCTCAAATAAATTACCGTAGGTTTAAACTACACTAAAATCAGATATATAGATGGACTACCAGTACTCATAGATCATCAGTGATCCATGATTTTTAGTTTCGCAATTCAGTTTAAAGCAAATTGTAATGTCAACACTTCACCTCTATTCATTGTTAACCAGCTGACGTTTCGGTGTCTCTCTTTGATTATACTGGTTGTTGATAAATTGGTATTTGGTTTCCAACAACAATCAAAGCCAGTTGCCGCAATTGTTTCGACCTTGATATTGGCTTTAGCTACCGATACTAGTTACCATATTGCCGGTACCCCATTGTTCTTTATCATTAATCCGCATCAATTAGGCTACTCGTGTTTAATATCAATGGAATTAAGTACAACAGGAAATGATTCCCACTCCCTTCTCTAGATGTAAATAATGAATTTAGCCATGGGCATTGTTTTCATTGCTTTAGTATGGGCACATTTTAATGAGTTCGGTATATTTTGATCAATCTTTTCAGTCATAATCATTCATATAAATATCCCCGTACAAATCATACAACTTATCTCACAATGCCTCTCGTAAAATCACGCAAGTCTTACACGGCGGCTTTTAAGCTGGAAGTTGTAAAGTTCGCTGAAGAGAAAGGTGGGAATATGGCTGCTCACAGGAAATATGATGTAAGTGAAAAATGTGTCCGGGATTGGCATAAAGCTAAGGTTGCATTATGCGCTACAACAAAAAAAAACAAAGAAAGCAAATCGTGGCTGCAAAGCAAGATGGATTAATATTGAGGATAAGTTAGAAGACTATGTTTTGACACAACGTGTCGCGTGTCGTGGAATGAACTCTGTTGATTTCCGACTCAAGGCAAAGGAAATAGCAACAGAATTCGGAATTGAAAGTTTTAGTGGAAGTGCATCATGGTGTTTTTGGTTCATGCAAAGAAGGGGACTTAGTATAAAACAACGCACTACTATGGCACAGAAACTACCAGTAGACGGTAATATGGAATATCATACGACGATACCATCAATATTCATGCAACCGGAAGTTACTACCGGTAGTATAAAATACAAAGCCAAGTTATTGACCTGGCCTCGTCTTATACTCCGAATCGACTTATATATGGACGAAGGATGGAAAATTTACAAAATTGGTCAATTCGACTTATACTCCGCATCGACCTATAGGCCGGAAAATACGGTAGTACCTTTGTCATCTTGCAGATACTTTTGTACCTGATTATGCATGCTGCTACATTATCTATAATGGAATTTCAGCTTTTGGGCAAAAACACATCATAGAGAGATATAAAGAAAGGTTTTCTCTTGTTTTGTATAAAAGTTTGTTGCTGTTGGGAATGAAATTTTAATTAAAACAATAACATCTTGTAGTAGCTTATAATCTTTATTAAAATTTTGACATGTTATCTTTAAATTTTCATGGAGCCGGTAACCTGCAATGGTTTTAGAAGGTCATATATTTTTAAGCTGATACAAATTCAAATCATTTATTGTCATTCGATTTTATTAACTTGTTTTATTGTTTTGTTGTGTATGAAGATGATTGTTATGGTGGATAAAATCTCATCCTGAACATTATTGTATTTATCTTTGCATATGTTTAGTTTGAAGTAAGGAGAATGATAAGTACCATAGTAATCACTCCATCTCTTTCTGTGAAATTTGTCCCTGTTAGTCTGACCAGAAAAGCATATCATTCGGTTTAATTTAGTAACTGCATGGTCTTTGAAGATGATATGAATATATCAGTCTTAAATACTTCTCCGTATTGAGTTATGGTCTTTTGTAATTTAGTTGTCAATGCCATCCAATTAATTTTCTGTAACCACCATGAGATGACATTTTTCTACCTGTATTAGTTGTATGTAGTTTGTATGACAAGTTTGCCTTACACTAATATCATATCTACACTTAAAGGCAGAATGATGATTGCATGCATCTCATTAATCAGATTATTCATATATTTTGAGAACCAATTGAATGTGTCATTCTTTTCTGGTTAATATATTTTTTTTTCTCTAGGCACTGATGCCAATGTGTCTGCTGAGAAAAATTCATCTCAAGGAGCAAGGACTGATAAAGGTAACTTCGTGTTTCTTTATTGCTTTTAAATAATGGTTTTGATTCTATGTATTGATTTTGAACTTCTGAGATACAGTAAATTAGAAATATTTGTGGAGGATTTAGTTTCATTTTTAGCCTTAATGGTCCAATCCAGAATAACTTATGGAATGGGATATTGCCACTGCTTGTTCATCCATTAGTTGGCAAAAGTTTTTATAATTAAAACTACTTGAAGGATTGCCATGAAATTCGGTACACACTTTCATCCCAATGTCTAATTGGTCAAAAATAGAATAGGTATGTCTCGTGCATCAACTATGTCACAGCCCCTTTGTGAATGTTGATACTGACATGGGGTTTGACCAAATTACTTATATGCTGTCTGGTTGGCCCTGACTAAAAATGGTGATCATCAGAGGAGATCCAATACAGACTGGATTAGTACCTTAGTTATCTATCACATACTGTATTAGACTGCTCTAATAGCCCAGTGTTTAGAGCATCCGCCACAGAAGCAGGATGTCGTGGTTCGATCCCTGGCTGAGTCATGTCAAAGACTTACAAAAATGGTACTAACAGTTGTCACGCTTGGCACACAGCATTAAGAGGTTAGTTTTAGGACTGTCAACTTGGTGTCAGGATAATGTGACTGTGTGGGACATCACACTACATGTTTGTGGCATGATGCCTTAGTGCTAGAAAGCACTATAAACTGCCTCACTACAGACATCATAGCGATATTACTGAAAAATTATTAAAGATAGGTTAAAAATCCTAATCACACACACACACACACAATACTGTATTAGTACCTTAGTCATCTTACGCATACTGTATTAGTACCTTACTCATGTAAAACATGCTGTATTAGTACCTTAGTCATCTTGCAGAGACTATTGTTACATTATTTATCTTATACAGATTGTAATAGTACATTAGTCATCTTGCACAGTCTATATTATTACCTTAATCATCTTGTATATACTGTTTCAGTACCTTAGTCATCTTGCATATACTGTATTAGTACCTTAGTCATCTTGCCAATACTGTATTAGGACCTTAGTCATCTTGCATATACTGTATTAGTACTTTAGTCATCTTGCATATACTGTTTTAGTACTTTAGTCATCTTGCATATACTGTATTAGTACCTTAGTCATCTTGCATATACTGTTTCAGTACCTTAGTCATCTTGCATATACTGTATTAGTACCTTAGTCATCTTGCATATACTGTATTAGTACTTTAGTCATCTTGCATATACTGTTTTAGTACTTTAGTCATCTTGCATATACTGTATTAGTACCTTAGTCATCTTGCCAATACTGTTTTAGTACCTGAGTCATCTTGCATATACTGTATTAGTACCTTAGTCATCTTGCATATACTGTTTCAGTACCTTAGTCATCTTGCATATACTGTATTAGTACCTTAGTCATCTTGCCAATACTGTTTTAGTACCTGAGTCATCTTGCATATACTGTATTAGTACCTTAGTCATCTTGCATATACTGTATTAGTACCTTAGTCATCTTGCATATACTGTTTCAGTACCTTAGTCATCTTGCCAATACTGTATTAGGACCTTAGTCATCTTGCATATACTGTATTAGTACTTTAGTCATCTTGCATATACTGTTTTAGTACTTTAGTCATCTTGCATTTACTGTATTAGTACCCAAGTCATCTTGCATTTACTGTATTAGTACCTTAGTCATCTTTCATTTACTGTATTAGTACCTTAGTCATCTTTCATTTACTGTATTAGTACCTTAGTCATCTTTCATTTACTGTATTAGTACCCAAGTCATCTTTCATTTACTGTATTAGTACCCAAGTCATCTTGCATTTACTGTATTAGTACCTTAGTCATCTTTCATTTACTGTATTAGTACCTGAGTCATCTTGCATATACTGTATTAGTACCTTAGTCATCTTGCATATACTGTATTAGTACCTTAGTCATCTTGCATATACTGTTTCAGTACCTTAGTCATCTTGCCAATACTGTATTAGGACCTTAGTCATCTTGCATATACTGTATTAGTACTTTAGTCATCTTGCATATACTGTTTTAGTACTTTAGTCATCTTGCATTTACTGTATTAGTACCCAAGTCATCTTGCATTTACTGTATTAGTACCTTAGTCATCTTTCATTTACTGTATTAGTACCCAAGTCATCTTGCATTTACTGTATTAGTACCTTAGTCATCTTTCATTTACTGTATTAGTACCTTAGTCATCTTTCATTTACTGTATTAGTAGCTTAGTCATCTTGTATATACTTTTGTACCTGATTATGCATGCTGCTATATTATCTATAATGGCATTTCAGCTTTTGGGCAAAAACACATCATAGAGAGATATAAAGAAAGGTTTTCTCTTGTTTTGTATAAAAATTTGTTGGTGTTGGGAATGAAATTTTAATTAAAACAATAATATCTTGTAGCAGCTTATAATCTTTATTAAAATTTTGACATGTTATGTTTTAGTTTTCATGGAGCCGGTAACCTGCAATGGTTTTAGAAGGTCATATATTTTTAAGCTGATACAAATTCAAATCATTTATTGTCATTCGATTTTATTAACTTATTTTATTGTTTTGTTGTGTATGAAGATGATTGTTATGGTGGATAAAATCTCATCCTGAACATTATTGTATTTATCTTTGCATATGTTTAGTTTGAAGTAAGGAGAATGATAAGTACCATAGTAATCACTCCATCTCTTTCTGTGAAATTTGTCCTTGTTAATCTGACCAGCAAAGCATATCATTCGATTTAATTTAGTAACTGCATGGTCTTTGAAGATGATATGAATATATCAGTCTTAAATATTTCTCCGTTTTGAGTTGTGGTCTTTTGTAATTTAGTTGTCAATGCCATCCAATTAATTTTCTGTAACCACCATGACTCTGCATTGAGATGACATTTTTCTACCTGTATTAGTTGTATGTAGTTTGTATGACAAGTTTGCCTTACACTAATATCATATCTACACTTTTGTAAGGCAGATATATGATTGCATGTATCTCATTAATCAGATTATTCATATATTTTGAGAACCAATTGAATGTGTCATTCTTTTCTGGTTAATATATTTTATTTTCTCTAGGCACTGATGCAAATGTGTCTGCTGAGAAAAATTCATCTCAAGGAGCGAGGACTGATAAAGGTAACTTCGTGTTTCTTAATGCTTTTAAATAATGGTTTTGTTTCTATGTATTGATTTTGAGCTTCTGAGATACAGTAAATTAGAAATATTTGTGGAGGATTTAGTTTCATTTTTAGTCCTAATGGTCCAGTCCAGAAAAACTTATGGAATGGGATATTGCCACTGCTTGTTCATCCATTAGCTGGCAAAAGTTTTTTATAATTAAAACTACTTGAAGGATTGCCATGAAATTCGGTACACACTTTCATCCCAATGTCTAACTGGTCCAAAAATAGGTATGTCTTGTGCATCAACTATGTCACAGCCCCTTTGTGAATGTTCATACTGACATGGGGTTTGACCAAATTACTTATATGCTGTCTGGTTGGCCCTGACTAAAAATGGTGATCATCAGAGTAGATCCAATGTGTTCATCTTGAACCTCTTGTTATCACTGCTTCTCTTATACACAAGACCATATTGTCATTGGGTTTTTGCTAGATGTCTCCAAATGCATTTAGTTGGTCATAATTGTAAAGGGGTGTACTTAACTTGTCAATGTTACTCTCTACATAGCTTCTCCACTTTCACAGTGTTACCACCATGGAGACATCAAATATCATGCTGTACATTTGTGGGCTGCACCACTTAAGGTAGAGACACTTTTCAGAGGTCTCATCATCACTGTTGTGTGACAGAATTTGAGTTATTAGCAACACTAGTCCCCTGGTCGCATCTTGAGGACTGCTAAAACTAGTCAGGAAGCATGTTCACCATGGCCAACCCTATGGAGCTCTTCTCAAGCTCATACAGAGCCAGCATCACAAGCATCTCTATTTCAAATCTCCTTCATGCCCATTTTCTGTTATATGAGGCAGTGTAAAGAGATCCAAAACTTCCTTCCCCATCCCTAAGGAAGGATGTGCATCACCTGTAGTGTGTACCTCTTTAGGGAACTGAGCTACTAGCTTTTAGGGATCTGAGTAACTAACCTTTCATACATGGAAGAATTACTTTTTTTGACATATTGAATTATAATATATTATTTTTACTTGTTCAAACTCACTGCTCTGACATAATCTGATTTACAAAAACTTAAATAAGTTAAAATTTGAATTTTATGAATTTGTCATGAATGGCCTAATGCTGTAGTACAGTTTGGAATTTTATTTTGTAGGAAGAACTATTATCAATTATCAGAAGATTTATGTTAACGCAGATGTGGCACAGATTGGTAGCAATAACAAGATTAACAAGTATAACTTTTCTGCGGAGCAGCAAAATACATCAGATGATAGTTCCTCAAATTGTTCAAGGCGTGGCAGTGATTCAAGTCTGGTAAGTACCTATGTTAGTCAAGAATACACACTTTGTTTATTTTTTCACACTTTTTTTATATAATTGTAAGATAGTCCACTTTGGTAAAAACAACATTTACATTCAAGTTTAAAGTTACGAGGATTATTACATTATGCTTACATCATCTTTTTGTATATGCCCACCATATTATGTTATGTTTTTCGTCTCCATCTACCCGCAAGTTCTCAGTTAATGAAGTAAGATAATTGGACAGAAATGTTAGTACTACACCTCTGACCAAATATTTGGGGTTAAAAGATCAAAGGTAAAAGGTGAATGAAAGAAAAAAATGTTTTCTCTTCACATAGTTTCAGTTACCAGCTGTGTACTTTTATCAAAATGTATGGATGAACTTTACAATGGGTTAGAAAGATGTAACTTACTTGGGAGTCAAAGGGACAGAAAGAATATTTTTTTGGCACAAGTTTAGTTCCATACCACATACCTGCACCATAGTTTTTGAAGGGCTTTCACTTAAGGTACGGTAAAGACTTTTGGTATCAAAATTCGTCATGGTTAAGATAAATATTAGTTTTCCAGAATAACTGTTGGGTCTCGAGTAAGGTTCTTGACCACACTTTGTAAATGGCTTGTACTGAGGGTGATAAAGCAACCCACAGATTTTGTGGTATAAGCATCAGAGATTATGATCATAGTAAAAATATAAATATATACAATACCAGCCTATAATCTTCTTGAGTGAGATTCAGTTACTGTAATTTTTGGCTTAATGTAAATACTTTTTTTTATCTAGTGGTCTGGGCATCATTTGATAATTATATGTATATGGATTATAATATTAAATATAATTTTGTCCCTGTCTGACAAGTTATAGTGAAACATCCTTTTACCTAGATCGTGTGTCCCAGTACTTAAGAAATGAAATAAATTTGAGTTGAATTTGCACACCTCTCCATACCACCACTGCATATTGCAATAACTTGATAATAAAATGAAATAAAACCTTTATATTAATATTCCTCTTTGTTCATCAGGAGCAATTTATTAAAGAAAAATAAAGTATATCCACAAACTCTGTATATGTCATGTACTTACTGCAGTGTGCAAAAAATATCTTTCAAAACTAATTGATGGTGTCCCAACAAATATCCCAATATATATGGTTAATAGGGTACAATGATTCTGAGATGTAATCAGCAAAATTTAAAAAAACAATCCCAATAGCTGTACAAAATCTTGTTGAATTATGTCAGTAAAATGTTATACACTTTTATTACAATTTCTATCAATATTTTGAATGTGCTTGTGTTTTTTGATTTATCCAACATGAAATGAAAGAAAAGAAATTAAGAGTTCCCAGTTCATATTTTGTCTTATGGTCCATACTCCATAGTGTACTGGGACCCTGAGTAGCTCAGTTTTCTAAAGTGCTCTTCGCTACAGATCACTGTCATCTCACTTCTATCTACGTGGGTTTGATTCTCGGATTTGGCCATTGTGGGTATGTGAGATAGCTTGCCAGTAGCTTCTTGTGGATTGGTGGTTCTTTCTGGGGTTTCCCCAGGTTCTTCCTCCAGCAGTAATACTGCTCATGATGTATAGCTGTTGTGTGCTGAAAAATGGCATTAAACCCTCCTACAACAACAACAACATCCATAGTGTACTGTACTTATGCTAACTATATCAATTGTTCCTAAATAAAAACAGGAACAGATTTTACTTTATTCATCTTTTTTACCATACCGCATTGTTCCAGATCATATTTTAGCCTAAGGTCCATTGATATTTGAATTACCAGGATTTTATTTGTTGTACTTGAGCAATTATTGGTACATTGTTTTCATTGATGTAATTGATCTGACAAGGGGTTGTAATCCATGCCTGTACATTTTTTCATTGATATAATTGATCCTTCAGATCTTGACTAACATTTCCGTATAGAAGTTAATGTGAACTCCATATATCAGTGTATTAGAAACCATGAAAAACTTGGACTTGAGATATATAAAGACTTCATCTTTGACTAGAGAGGCATACAAATAAATTTGCGTTTTGTCGTCGTCATCGGCATCTGTCCATCTTCGAGAGATGATGGTGTAGCTTCCGATTTGGGTGTCCTATCTGCACCTACGCGAGTGGCTGAAGAGTCCGACCCTTGAGTGACAGTCTCTGCTGCACTTGCTGCAGGTGTATGCTGATGCTTGCTGAGGATGTTTTTGGTTCGCCTTCCTCCTGGCTCTCTTTGCAGCGAGGTTTGTGTTTCTCATCTCCTCAGCTTTCTGAGTGCCCTGTCTGACAGCAAGATGCCACGTGGAGCGGTCGTCAGCACAGCTCTCCCAATTGTTTATGTTGATGTTGGCTGTCTTCATGTCCTTTTGCAGACATCTTTGTAGCGCAGACGTGGCCTACCAGTCGTTCGTATACCTTCTACTAGCTCGCCGTACAGCAGGTCCTTGGGTATGCGGCCTGGGTCCATTCTCCTAACATGGCCTAGCCAGCGAAGGCGCCTCTCGCTGAGAATGGAGAGCATGCTGTTCATGCCGGTGCATTTCAGAACCTCTGTGTTGGGAACTTTGTCCTGCCACTGTATACGCAGAATGCGCCGTATCTCAGGTGGAAGCTGTTGAGTTTCCTCACGTGACTCGCGTAGGTGGTCCATGCCTCGCTGCTGTAAAGGAGTGTGCTGAGCACGCATGCCTGGTAAATGCGCAGTTTGGTCTTCTTGGTGAGGTTGTGATTGTCCCAGACCTTCTGGTTCTGTCTCGCCATAACTGCTGATGCCTTGGCAATCCGGCCATTTACATCAGTATCAACGGAGAGCAAGTTGGAGATGGTGGACCCAAGGTATGTGTAGTCCTCAACAACTTCCAGGTTGTACCCATCAATGGCGATGGTGGGGGAGGAGTCTGCATCCTGCACCATTACATTCGTCTTCTTCAGACTGATGGTCAGTCCGAACTCCTTGCAGGCGTGGGAGAGGCGGCATACTAGCTGCTGCAGTCCATTTTCCGTGTGTGATGTCAAGGCTGCATCGTCGGCGAAGAGCAATTCACGGATGAAAACCTTTGTAACTTTAGTCTTTGCATGGAGACGGGCAATGTTAAACAGCTTTCTGTCAGTCCTGGTGTGTATATACACACCCTCGCTGCAGTCCATGAAGGCGTACTGGAGGAGAATGGAAAAGAAGATGGCAAAGAGAGTTGGCGCAAGGACACAGCCTTGCTTCACTCCGCTGCTGACTGGGAAGGCATCTAATGTTGCGCCGTTGAAGCACACTGTGCTGTGCATGTTCTCGTGGAACGATGTTTTGATAGCGAGCAGTCGTGGGGGGCAACCTATCTTCTTAAGGATCCTGAAGAGTCCGCTCCGGCTGACCAGGTCAAATGCCTTGGTCAGGTCTATGAAGGCAATGTAGAGGGGCATCTGCTGCTCACGACACTTCTCCTGCAGCTGTCGTAGTGAGAAGATCATGTCTACAGTTGACCTGCCTGCTCGGAAGCCACACTGGGACTCGGGGTAGACTCGGGATGCTAGGGTCTGCAAGCGCGCCAGGACAAAGGCATACACCTTTCCTACAATACTGAGAAGAGAGATGCCCCGGTAGTTGTTGCAGTCACTGCGGTCTCCTTTGTTTTTGTATAGAGTGACAATGTTTGCATCTCACATGTCCTGGGGGATGTGTCCTTGACCCCAGCAGAGGCAGAGGAGTTCGTGCAGAGGCTGGATTAGTGCTGGTTTCCCTATCTTTAGGACTTCAGGCAGAATGCCGTCACTCCCAGGGGCCTTCCCACAAGCGAGGCAGTCGATGGCTTTGCTAAGCTCTTCCAGGGTGGGTGGTGTGTCTAGTTCCTCCAAGACTGGCAGGTCTGGGATGGCGTCTAGGGCGGTGTCCGTGACGACGTTTTGGGTTGCATACAGCTCAAGATAGTGCTCAACCCAGCGCTGCAGCTGTTTGCCCTGGTCTTTGATGACTTCGCCAGTCTTTGACTTGAGTGGGGCGATCGTGGAGGTGGGTGGGCCTGTTGCCTTCTTGATACCCTCGTACATGCCCCTTGCATCCCCGGTTTCGGCAGCTATCTGTATACTGGTGCAGGGGTTCGGCCAGTAGGTGTTAGCGCAGTGACGGGCGGTCTGCTGGGCATTTTTCCTGGCAGTCAAATTTGCGTTTATACAAACTAAAATAACTCATTATCATTTAATAGTCTATACAACAGACATTATTTTGAAGTTTGGCTCATTAATTCTAAGCAAAGAAACACACTGCAAACAAAACTAGGGAAATGCATGTTAGAAATGGTGATGGCAATTTACCATTCAGTCTGGATAGCATAGAGTGATTGATCTTATACACCATGCTGGCTTAAATATGGATAAAGGTTGGAAAATTTATGTCAGCAAAAGTATTTTTTTTATAATTCATAAACTGCCATTTATATACATATTAAATGAACATTTGCGAGGAAAATGATTTTAATACTTTTTTTTAATTTCAGGCTGATTCACCACATCTGCCTAACAGTAGTCAAGGTAATAATAAAAGTTCTTTTAGACTTCTCATTTATTTCATGTAATTGTTTTACAACGAGACCTTTGCTTTATAAAAAGAATGATTAGTTTTAAAATATTTTCAGTTGCTGTAATTGTGAAACTAATATGGATTGCAAATTTAAAAAATTGACACAGTAAGCTCCATAAGAAATATAAATTTGAGATCACCACTCTGCTGGCCTAGTGGTTAAAGCATCTGCCTTGGATGCCTATGGTTGTGGGTTTAAACTGCAGCATACCAAAGACTTATAGAAATGGTAATAACAGCTACCTCACTTGACGCTCAGCATTAATGAGGTTAGTGTTAGGACTTGTCAGGCTGGTGTCAGGATAATTTTAATGGGTTTTGACATCATGTTATATGAATGCAGCATGAAGCCTCAGTGCTGAACATCAATATGAAACTGCCACTGCAGACATGTAGCAATATGACTGAAAAATTGTTAAAGTTACATTAAAAATTCAAATCACACACACACACACACATTTAAGATCACATAACTAAGGCAGATATTTAGAAAACCAATTTATATACTTATATTGTTATTGACCTTAGTTTGTAATGCACAGGCAAGATTATAATTTTACTTTAGTTTGTTGAGTTGGATATGGTTAAAAAAGTTATCCATTTGTTAAAACCTCTATAATTTATTTTGACTTCCCATCAATTGACTTTAGATAAACTAACAACAGGAAAAATATATGGTCTATTTCTTTTGAAATAAAATCTGATTTTAAAACATATATTGTACTCTGTTCTCGTAAACTAAGTAACATATAAAGCAAGCCAACAAGTTTAGTAAAATCCAACAAATAATGTATTCCCTGGAAAAGAAAGTGAAAATTTGAAAGAAATTTGCGATATTGTTAATTGAATCCTTATTTTCTTAGAAGTTATATCACAAGTACAAAATTATAAAGTGTTCTTAATGATTTCTAGTATTTGATTTGCTGTGCCAGTAGTCTAGGATAAGTTTATGTGAGTCTTGATGCATCACAAATAACAGGTTCATTTTTATAAACTTCTAAAATCTTAATCAAGGCTGGATATTGAACAAAATCCCAAGTAAACTGTCATCTATTTATAACTTACAAACAATAAAAAAGTAAGATAGTATTATGTTGGCCTCTGCCCTCAATTATGGCCAAAGGTCAAGCAGACAACATAGGTCAACATAACAAGTGACAGTTAATTTCATAATTGAATAAATGTTTAACAGGAAAAAGTGAGTTATAATATACAATAAATGTTTTAAATTCTAATCTACTTTTAAAGTCATTAAAGTCTAATATTTGTTGATAAGATGACAATATTAAACGTGACATGTAACAAATCATTTTGATCAAAGCTTATTCCATGTTTTATGACAAATACATTACAGGTAAGTCTCATGTACACGTTTTAACATATGAATGCTCACTTTATGTTACGTACACATGTGAACATAGGGCTGCTTTCTTATGTGCATTATATATGCATATGAGTATAGATGTGCTCTGCTATCATCATTATGCACATCAATAAACATAGGGATGCTCACTTATCCACAGTATGTACACACATGAACATGGGAGTGTTGTCTTCATGTGTACCTAGGAGTGCTCCCTTATCTTATTTATGCATACATGTGAATCTATGGGTGCTGTCTTATCTTCATTATGTACATGTGATCATAGGAGTTTTAATGGGAAATTCGATTGTTGGAACCTGGACTGGGTTGATTTTGTCCTAAAATAGGGCTTCTTGTTATGGTGGTAGGGAGTTGTCTAAAAAATCTTTTAAAACAAGGCTTGCTCAGCACTTTCTAGCCAAGCCACTATGTCACATTTATGACTCTCAGATGTGCACCAAGGTCACCTCTGAATAAGTTGAACACACCTGATGATGAGTTATGTTCAGTCCCAGCCTTATAAAATCTTTCCTCACCAGATTTATCACACATAAACTATTAGTGGAAAGGCAAAATATGTCCCTCACCAAAGCACCATGATTTTATATTCTACTGGCCTGTTGCTTTCTTTATTTATAAGAAAAGGCCAAACATTAGAACAAGGGTTATTATGGCAATAATATGAAAGGTTTTAAGGTTTATATAAATATTGCCGATACACCATCAAATATGGCTGCCATTGCTAAATTTTTTTTAACAACTCTGATTTCCTATTTTAATAAAAACAGCTGATCATATGTGACAGAAGTACACCAGCATTAAAACGTTTAAGGTTTATAATAATCAGTCGTCAAATTAGCATTCATTGCTAAAAATTGAGAAACCTTTCAAAGGTCAAGGTCATGGAGGGAAAAGTGCATCAAAGACAAAACAACTGTTAAATTATTTGAATTATGGTTGGAAGTGTTTTTGATTAAAAAAATATGTCAAGACACTTCTTGTCACAATTGCTTTCCACTATCTAGTCTGTATGCTTATTCAGAGTGGATCTTGGCACATTTTGTGTTTAGTATTACTTTCAAGTACCTATTATATGTCCTTATGCAGATGTATTAAAATGTTAGTGTGAAATGTTTTATTGTTTTCATAAAGCATACACAGATCTTAAGTAGGCTTTGTTTTTATCCATATATTGATCAGATTTTCACATGATTTTAATGATTGTTTTTACAAACATATATTTATTTCTGGGTAAACATTGCTTGAAAGGGTTTGGGGGTATTAAATCAGAAGAATAAGAACCTTGGAAACATTTCCATTTGGATCAAATGAATTCAGTGGTTCTCAGATTCTGTTTGTCTTTGCAGGAGAACTACCTGTGAACAGTAATTTATCTGCACAAAGGAATTCGTCAGAGGACATTGAGCTAGATACTCAACCAAAACAAATTTCAAATGGCACGGACATTGAGAGACATGCCAGCTTTGACAGACATGCCGATAATGAACAAACATATAGGAAAGTTGCATATGTGTAGTCTTCAAAATTACTGGTGTGTATTTACTATAAGGCAACTGTTGGTAATTTTTTTTGACTTTCTTAATTGAAGTAAACATTGTTTTCTTTTAAAATGTTCATTAAATTTCTAGAATATTAATTGAACAGCAAGCAACACAAAACCCTTATGAATGCTTCAACCGCACTCAAATGATTTCCTTGAAATAATGCCATAAAATTCAATTATTCTTCTAATGAAAGAGTGCATCACATTTGTGAATTAACAAACGTTTAATACATTAGTGAAATTTTTAAAAAATGAAATATTCTTGTATGAATTTGCTTATCATTTTCTATAATGAAATTTTAATATATTTCATATGATTTGTATTTAATTATTTTTTATTCATACATGTGCACATTTCCAAAATTAATTTTCATTAATTGAATGCAAAAGATTGGTTTTTGGAGGTAATAAATCTAAACAGAAATTGTTAAACAGGTCACTGAAGATAACATATGCATGATGAAATTCTGAATTGTATATGTATTAATGTTATAATTCCATATGGAAATATTATCATCTATGTATTTTTGTAAATTTATCTATCTGCTGTATTTTCATATTTTTGATTTCATGTTGAGCAATACCTCAAAGAAAGTAAAGCACTCAGGAAATAGATCAAGGATAATTACATATGTTGTTATCTGAGCAATGAAGAAATAAAAATGAAAGAGTTTATAAGTTGTCTAATTTTAGGTTATCTGTTTCCAATTAATGCAACAAAATAATGACACAATTTCAATGCTCTCAGAACATCAGGGTTTTTTTTCCTGTGACAACACCTTACATGAGAACTAATTGTGAACTTTAACATTTTATTATTATCTAAGGCCTTGGAAAATAAAAGCACATTTCTGTTAGTGTACTCAAATCCATCACCACTGACTCAGATTCATCATCTGTGTAGTCCACACAGCTATTGATGACCACTCACAAAGGTAAAATTTATGTATTGATGTACATGACTGTAGTTAAGTCATAGAGTAATTGATACTTTTATTTACCCTTCATGGCATGTTTGCAGTTTTCTGTATTTGAGGAAAATCAAATGAACTTTAAGTGATACTTGAAAAAGTAAACTGCATGTGGTTTGTATGTATTGCAGAAATATTTGAATTTTTTGTGGATTCTCCTGCAGAATGTCAACATGTCCCATGGGCTATTAATCTGTTACTTAGTTTTATCTCACAGGAGTTTGCTTTAGATTTTTGGGGCATTGCTGTTACATATATTAATTGTTCAATCATTGGTGATGTAGGTTTGTCTTCCTTAGTTCTTGGCACTTTTATGTTTGTATTGTTAAAAGACCAAAATCAAAGTAAATAATTTTGTCATTCATAGAGGAAAATGAACTGCTTGTAACAAACCTATTTATTAAATGTAAAATATGTAGAAAATTTCGTATTTAATGCAGTTAAGCTTTTTATCTGCTTATTTTCCACAATCTTTGACTTCCTGATGTGCATGATGTTGTCATTTTTGTAAGTCCATCACCTTTTGAAGCACTGGTTGAGACTGTGACACAGTTTACTCTATTCAGGTTGTTGTTTAGACTGTGACACAGTTTAGTCCATTCAGGTTGTTGTTTAGACTGTGACACAGTTTAGTCCATTCAGGTTGTTGTTTAGACTGTGACACAGTTTAGTCCATTCAGGTTGTTGTTTAGACTGTGACACAGTTTAGTCCATTCAGGTTGTTGTTCAGACTGTGACACAGTTTAGTCCATTCAGGTTGTTGTTCAGACTGTGACACAGTTAAGTCCATTCCAGTGGTTGTTTAGACTGTGACACAGTTTAGTCCATTCAGGTTGTTTGGACTGTGACACAGTTTAGTCCATTCCAGTGGTTTTAGTCCATTCAGGTTGTTGTTTAGACTGTGACACAGTTTAGTCCATTCCAGTGGTTGTTCAGACTGACAAAATTTAGTCCATTCCAGCTATGCATCAAAATGGCAGTTGAAAGTGACAGAAAGTTTTGATTATTTTTAGAAAGTAAAATAAGATATAATTTTATTTGATCAGAAAAAGTCTCATCACAGCAGTATATTAAAGAAACTGGATACAATTTTGAGTTTCCCTTTTCAATTATTTATAATTATTATGTTGTAGTAGAAAGCAGTGGGTTCTGGTAGTATTTTTACACAAATCTGACCACCTTGTTTCTTTCCTGTATCTCCATAGTCAAAATTCATCTTCATGTTTTAATATATTGTTGAACATTATTATTCTGTGATATATTTATAACAATTACAAGATGCAATTTATGGCAATTTTGTGGATCATTGTATCAATGATAGACTCAGTGTAACTTAGTGACATCTTATGCATGGCAATCATGACTGTCATAGCCCCAACTATTAAGATAAATGTTCACTCTAATCAGTACGTGTATAACTATTCTTTTTAATATTCAGAGATGCTCCTAGTGGTATATTCATGTGATTCATACAAAATTTGAATGAATTAATGCTCGTGAAAAGCGGTGATGCATGACAACTCCCACATATTAGTGTTGAATCATGCATATGAAAATGTACTCAGCACAGTATATAAATTTATTCAGCCGTTAATCCTTTAAGTACTTTCTTAGTCACACCAGTAGAAATATCAGCGCTTGTTGCAACATGCATTTTTTAAAAAACTGTTTACATGTCCGGGTTCTTTGGCTTTACATTTATGGTTGTTTCAATAATTTTGTTTGGCACTTTCAGTCCCATAACAAGCACTCTGTTGTAGTTTGAACCTTGCTTAAAGGAAGTGTTTATAAATGCATGTTTAAAATACAGGATATCTTGAAGACTCAAAATGGCTAATTTCTCAGCACGGCTCATCGTTATTTGACTTTTGGCAAATACTGGCTAATCATAGTTTTGAAGGCAATTTATTTTTAAGGTTGAGAAGTATATCAAATTATTTGAGCTGGGAAAGCATTAATGAAGTGAGGGATTTTTAACCCCAAAATGGTATACTAGTCCGATTTCAATGTTGGATGAAAAAAATCAGATTACATGTTAGACAAATCCTCATTCTAATGATATTTTAAAATTTAGTGTAAAGAAAAGGCAGGCGAACTAGGCAAATTAAAATACAGACAATTTAAAAGTACAGTTTACTTTTTGTTTCATTCCTCGTTAAAAATTAGTCCTGATGTGATCAAGTGCTACAAAACCTTATAGCCCTATTTTAAAAGTTATGATAAATCAGAAAATAAAGAATCTAAAAATGAAATTAGGAAGTAAAGATATTTATTGTATCAAAATACATCTATGAAGAAGTGGACTAAAGCAATAATGGATTTAAAATCCTTGTCCACCATGACGAAAATGTAAATTTGACATTGTAGTCAGCAGAGTACTACTTCAAGCTAAACTTTGGTCAATCTTATGTTAGTGAAAAATCTTATTTTGAAGCAGAATTATCCTAAAGACAATACCTATTAACTGTAGAACATTTTATATAACCATACATATCAGTATTTGTTATCTGGCTAAGCTAGGTATGTAAATGCCCTTTCAGACAGCAGACTGTACAGAACAATATTCCTTCACAGATAAGGAACATATTAATGCTTATACAACCAGAGTCAAATCTTTTAAAGATTTTGATTTCAATAGGGGTCTACAAAATAAGAGTAAATCAGAAAGAAAGAGAGACAGATATTGAAGTGTTAGGTAAATATTAAACTGTCTGTTTCCTCCTCTCCCTCATTTTTGTTCTGTCCCACCCCCCTCATTTTTTGTGACAAGAGGGAAATCTCCCTTACAATAAAGTCTGGGAGCATCTCTGTATATTTACCTTTGCTTATAGTATTCATTCAGGGCAGATGTAAATATGAAAATTGTTTTCCATGAAATATGTTCAAAATGGCACCTGTAGATCAAGTATAATGTAAATACAGCAATACTTCATGTCAATACAAAGTATTCACATTGGCTATGATATTAATTTCAGTCATGTTTGCGTGGTGTCAGGTTGAAAAAAATGATCAAAATACATATCATATGCATACATTGATATGATCTCATCACATGACAGAGGAGCTGAAGATCTCTGAGGTTACTTGTGAAGCAAGGAAGATCTCTGTGGTGCTTTTGAAGCAAGACAGATTTCCTTCATGGTGCTTGTGAAGCAGGCAAGATCTCCTCTGTGGTGCTTGTCAAGCAAGGACTATAATTTTTTTTGTCCTGGTTAAAGATCTCTTTTTGTTTTCCTCTGTTGTTTTCTTTACATCTAGTAGTCATAGAGCATATGGACTGGCCTTTTTTTTGGGGGGGGGTCATATGTTGTCAATCCATTGTCCATCCAGTAATACAACAGTAACCATTTTGAAAATCATGTTATTGCTACTTTTCCTGAACAGAATGATATATTGACATGATGTTTTCATCAGAAGACTAATTATAAGTCTAATTGGTCATTAATTAGTTTAGATCTGACCACTACAGCAGCCATCTTGGAAACCTTGTTACTTCTACTGAATGGATAGTCGTATCAACATCGAGCTGCTAAAAAAACCTCTTACAGTATCTAGTCAGTCCTAAATAAAAATGGTGCCAATCTGACATCCAATATGGCCACCATGCCAGTCATCAATAAAATGTTATCATTACTCCTCAGAATTGAAAGTCATTGGAAGACTTCTTATGATGCCTTGTTGGTCCTAAATTAAAATAATTCCAATCAGAAGTCTTGTTGTGACAACTCTTAATTGCAAAGTCATTTTGACATGGGATTTTCATTAGACTTTTAATGATGTCTGCATGGTCCAGATTTAAGTGGATGTGAATGGACACACAGAATGGCAGCCATGGTGGTCATCTTGAAAACATTGTTTTCTCTGCTGATAAGAAATAGGTAGCCAGCATGATGCCAGTCATACATTTAATATGGCTTCCATGACAGACATTTTGAAAATCTCGTTACTACACTGCTCTTGAATTGGATGGTCATATTGTCTTATGGTTTTAGCCAAAAGGCTTCTAATGATGCCACCATGGGAGGTAATATGAAAGTCTTGTAATTGGTGAAGAATATCAGAGATGGTTTCATCACTTAGCAGTTAAAATGAAGAAATGTCTTGTCTTTAATTCCAGGATTTTTTTTCAGTCAGTATGTTTTTCAGTCAATTATGTATCAATCCCTCTGAGGAACATTTTTTTTGTTTTTCATTTTGTTTTGATGGCTTCAACAAATGTCTTTCCACTGAACATTCATCAAGGATGACAGTACAGTCAGACTATCATAACTTCTTCTGAAAATAATGTTTCTTTTAACTCTGAGGAATGTTTGATTTCAAATGTCATGATTTTTTTTTAAAATCCCATTTTTCAATTCTGGTATACATATGTTACACTAGAAAAAATACGTTTATCCTTTCCCGTCTCTCTCATCTCATATAAATCCCAATATTGTCAGATGTTATTGTATCAGTGTTATGTAAAATCTCAGTTTTCACAGAAATGAGGCCAATTTATTTATAGCAGAAACTGAGTGAAAGGGGGGCAAGCTAACTTAACTATGAATAGTTGTGACACATTACATATTGTTAAACTTGGACAAGCTTGTTGACACATTACAGTGTTAAACTAGGGTAACCTTGTTTGATTTATAGCTGTTGGCACATTACAGAGTTAAACTGGGACAAGATTGTGTATCTATAGCTTTTGACACATTACAGAGTGTTAAACTTGGGACAATCTTGTTGATTTATAGCTGTTGACACATTACAGAGTGTTAAACTTGGGACAATCTTGTTGATTTATAGCTGTTGACACATTACAAAGTGTTAAACTGGGACAAGCTTTTTGATTAAAGCTGTTGACACATTACAGAGTGTTAAACTTGGGACAATCTTGTTGATTTATAGCTGTTGACACATTACAGAGTTAAACTGGGACAAGATTGTGTATCTATAGCTTTTGACACATTAGAGAGTCTTAAACTGGGACAATCTTGACGTGTATTTATAGCTGTTGACACATAACAGAATGTTTGATATTCACATGTAGATTTGTGGTGGTAAGTGTAGTGGAAATCCTTAATCCTTATCATTTAGTCTCAGATTTAATGGTATTTTAAATAAAAGCTTAATATGGAAATAAGGTATTATAAATCAAAGCTTAATATGGAAAGAAGGCATTATAAATCAAAGCTTAATATGGAAAGAAGGCATTATAAATCAAAGCTTAATATGGAAAGAAGGCATTATAAATCAAAGCTTAATAGAAACAATGTATAATGATCCTAGACATAAGCTTTGTATCAGACCTATAAAATATTGAAATTGATGATGCTGTTAAACCTGTTATCAAGCAGTGATCTTAATGATGCTGTAAAATGTGTTATCAAACAGTGATCTTAATGATGCTATAAAATGTATTATCAAGTTGTGATCTTAATGATGCTGTAATACCTGTTATCAAGCAGTGATCTGAATGATGCTGTAAAATGTGTTATCAAACAGTGATCTTAATGATGCTATAAAATGTATTATCAAGTTGTGATCTTAATGATGCTGTAATACCTGTTATCAAGCAGTGATCTTAATGATGCCGTAAAATGTTTTATCAATCAGTCATCTTAATGATGCTGTAAAACGTGTTTTCAAGAGGTGATCTTAATGATGCTGTAAACAATCCAATAAGAGAGAAATTTATGACTGATTATGAAAATGTAATGAGAATGAAACGGAAGATGAAAGGTCATTTTTTATATTGACAGTCATCTGTGTGTTGCAGAAGCTGTCTGAATATATTTACAGGTTTCCTAGGGCAAATGTAATTAAGTATATGCCTTGAATCTTAACCGGCAATAGTTATAGTCATCTGACACAGTCTTGGTCATCTGATATAGTTTTAGTCATCTGACATATCTTTGGTCTTCTGTCATCATAGTCTTGGTCTTCTGTCATCGTCTTGATTATCTGTCTTTTGGTGTTTTCATCCTGAATGTGTTAGTTTTAATAATGAACTTTAATAGGTTAATTATAGCAAGTGCAGTAGATTGTGCTTGTGATATGTTGAATATAGTTATATATTTTATTTACTTGATACTAGACAATTACATGTATTTTACAACAACTTACTGAATGAGAAGTTAGAATCTTGTTTGTAGCTAAACTACAAATTAATTTTGTAACAATTATTTAGGAGCTTGTTGTTTAATAATTGTATGCTATCTGTGATAGACCTATTAAGATATTGTTAAAATTATTTCTTATTGCTCCATCTGTGATGAATGCTATTACCATTTATGCGTGTGTGTATATATATATATATATATTAGAAAGAATGAAAAAACATAAATGGGAGCCTTGAGCAGCTGAGGGGTCAAAAGAGCTCGTCATTATGGATCACTGCCATCTCACCTTTGTCTGTGTGGGTTCGAGTATCGGGCTCAGCTAATGTGGGTGTGTGAGATAGCTTGCCAGTACTTTCTCATGGGTTGGTGGTTCTTTCTGGGGTTTTCCCGGGTTTGAAAGTTTCAGATCTAGAGAAATCATTATGCCTTTTGTATAATGCCAAGCATCTAGATAAATCAGAATTCCTTGTGTATTATGCCAAGCATCTAGAGAAATCAGGATGTCTTGTGTAATATGCCTAGCATCTAGAGAAATCAGGATGCCTTGTGTAATATGCCAAGCATCTAGAGAAATCAGGATGCCTTTTGTATTATGCCAAGCATCTAGAGAAATCAGGATGCCTTTTGTATTATGCCAAGCATTGTGTTCCTTTCCAAGTATAGTCATGTTACCAATTGTTTCAATTTAGATTTGTTAGAGAAACTTTGATTAATAAAGGTCAAGAAGGGATCTGTAAGGTCATCCTTCTGAAATTATTTCCTTGTTAGTGAGATATTATAAATAACTCATATTTTGTGGGTAATTTTTGCAACCTGTTCTTGTGCTGTCAACTTGTTTAAAAAAGGTGACATGTAAGCAAGTCAAAATTTGTGTTGTATAATATATGCACAGTTATTTTTGTACTGAAATCAAAACATATCTATGGTCACTGGATGCATTAAATAATCAACAAGTTGTAGACCATTATTTAACATAGTCCAGTCTTGACCATTACCTTTTTAAATTCTTGTTATTTTATATGTTTTGTGTTTTCCTGTCACCAAAGTATAAAATCTGAGAAAGGAGGTTTGATATATACTCTGAAATAAATTCATGTTTTTGGGTGTATAACCTTCATATAAAAATTTTCAATGAAGAAATTTATCAAAGTTTTTTTAGAACGTTTTATTATAGATAGTTGTATATAATACTGCATGAAAATTCATCATTAGATACTTATATTACAGGATGGTTTTTTTTGTTGTGACTACCTTGTGCATATTTGAATGATCCAGTAGTTTTTTAGAACATAAGAATGAACTTGAGAACAGCACCCAAAGGATCAAGCCTTTCTTAATTGTTCAGTTAAAGTTGAACTTGTCAGATTATGTAGAATTATTATTTGATGTTTGGGTTATTGCAGAATTATTTCCTTCCGAGTACTGCCGTTATCACAAATTTGTACTCTTGAAACTAGCAAAAGGAAGATTTTGGTAGTTTCCGGATAAGCTCAATTTTTCCCACTCACATTCCAGTCTAGGAATTCTACCAGTGCATATTTTTTTAACATGGGAAATCTCATAGCTTTATGGAACTTCTGCCAAAAACAGTTGTCACTTTAATTCATTGCCATACATGAGAAAATTTTAAAATAATCTTCATTTGCTGAACCATCTCATTTAGGTAGAGATCAGTACATCATTTAATCACTGAGATTGGTATCTCATTTAAAAACTGAGATCAGTATCTCATCTAGGTACTGAGATCAATATCTCATCATTTTGATAGGTCCTGAATTATTTTATATATGGCTTCTTCATTCAATCCATGACCTTGACCAGATACATCTTATTTTAATTTGAAAGGAGTATAATAAAGTATATCTTATTGAGTGTTAAAACAAAACCTACTCTTATTTACATACCAGTGCTGTCTGAGTTCTGTTATTAAAAAGCATAAAAAATGACAAAGATTTACATATTTTGACCACTTTTTAATTTTTGAGGGCTTATTAAAGAAGCCCAAAATTAAAGAATATAATATTGTGGTACATTACACAATGTATAGAACATGTCAGTATATGATGGGTCCAATATACATGTATTTATAATGCATAATACTAATGATTCAAAGAATAAAAACATTTTGTAATTATATACTTTCAGTAAAATATTCATTTGCTCAATATTACTAATTATAATTAAAAATACCTGTGTTTGTTGCTGTTTTGTAAGAAATATTGACTGTACATCACAGATATTTATATTTTTTATATATCAGAATTTCTATGCAAACTACTTCTCACTATCAATAAATTTCATACCTTATACATGTATTGACTTGTTTTTCAAAAATCTTTTCAATGCTGTGTACTCGGTAACAAACAGTTGTTCCCTGGGACAACTCTAATGACCTAAGTTGCTAACAAGTCAACCTTGGATGTGATAAGCCACAGGTTTAGACTCCAGCAGTCATACAGAAGAGTATAAAGATGGGTCTAGCAGCTGCCTCACAGAACACACAGTGTTAAGAAATAAGTGTTAGGACTTGTCAGACTGGTTTCAGGATAATGTAACTGGGTGGGACATAATGCTACATGTTTGCAGTATGATGTGCCACTATAAACAGCCATGCTGCAAACATCATAGTAATTCAACTAAAATTGTTAATAGCTATGTTAAAAACCATAATACACACACTCATATTCCAAGAGTAAACACCATGTTTCAGAACAACCCTAACATAAATGGCCAACAGATGCTATTCTTCAGAAATTCAAATCCTACAAAAATACAACTGTAACAAAAGATTACTATGTTCCTGTAATCTAACTTAAAAATATTTATATGGACTAATTAGCTCAGTTGCTTGGAGTATCTTCAAATTTTGAGAGCATCATCAAAATTAAATGGAGTCAGGTAATGTTAAAATTTAGTTTGCAAGCTTTCTTTCTCTAACTATAAGTAGGATACTGTCATTGAATTTAGTGGATTGTTTATTTAATTCAGAAACCACAGCATGGAAAATAGGTCACAGTAACTTACTTTCTTACACTGATTTCTTTCTTGTTTACAGGGTAAATCAGTGTAAAAAATGAGATTTTCAGATGCAGACTTTGTATGGGGCATTCCTTGCATTGCTCTAAACTACCTAAGGCAAAAACAAGTTGATGACAACTTTGCATTAATTACCTGTTGCAGGTGAATCAAAGCATGAAAGTTTTAGTTACTGTTAAAACTAATCATAGCATAGTATTTTTTAAACAGGGTCAGAATAAATATTATTTGCTTTTGGGGGAATACTATATGGGGAAAAAGGTCACATTAACTCTGGATCCAGGAATATAATTTATCAGAGAATGTAAACTAGTAGACAATGGGTATGTAAAATGGAACATCTTGACATTGCGTAATGAATTTCAGCTATAGATTAGTGATGTCAGAGCCACCCCAGAGAAACAGTGACTGACAATTTTATCCTAATGACACTTTTGTTTATATATGTTATCCACCATTCAGAAATTAGTTTCTTGAAATAATTTTGTAGGTATGGTATATTATTTTTACTGTCAGGTTATTTATTGAACCACCTGGGAGCCATCCCATGTGAAAACAACTATGAATGACTGCTGTTTACCACACGAATCATGATATTGCATATGGAGAGCATAGATGCAGCACACATGTACAGATAGTATGTCTTACAAACAGACAAATAGTATCACATGATGTCTTACACAAATATTATCACATGCTGTCTTACACAAATGCACAAATAGTATCACATGATGTTTTACACAGACAAATAGTATCACATGATGTCTTACACTGACAAATATGTCTTAGACAAATGCACAAATAGTATCTCATGATGTCTTACACATACAAATAGTATCATATGATGTCTTACAAAGACAAATGCACATAAAGTAGTTCATGATGTCTTACACAGACATACACAGACAAGCATTATTTCATGATGACAAATGCACATACATATAGTATCACATGTCTTAGACACATTCTAGACAAATAGTATCACATGATGTCTTAGACAAATACCAGGCAAATAGTATCACATGATGTCTTACACAAATACCAGACAAATAGTATCACATGATTTCTTACACCAGACAATATGATGTCTTACACAAATATGAGACAAATAGTATCACATAATGTCTTGCACAGATAAATGTACAGACAAGTAGTATCACATGATGTCTTACACAGACAAGTAGATGAACAATAGAAATAAAGACTTTGATTAGGGCTGTAGCAAATTTGGGCTTGTTGAAATGGCACCCTGAGCAAGCATCTCCTTCAGTGCCCTGATTTTCATGAAAAGGTCTTTGAAATACTTTGAAATAGTGTCACTACCACCCATATCATTTGCATCATGTATGACATCCCTGGCTATAATGCCCAGTATGGAGCATCATTAGTGATGGGAATCGGTCAGAAATTCATAATCGATAATCGGTTCCCCTTAACCAACTGATCATCGATTATAATCGGTTACTAAGAGCAAATTTTAATTTTTGTCAAACAGTTATATCTTTGATCAAGAGTTCAGTATGCTTATAAATGTACAGGAGTAATCTCTTTTAATGACATGTATACTTTAACCTCACCATAATTTTACATTGTGTTACTTTTGTACTACAACTTTGTTATACGAATGCAACTTTTTATGGCTGATCAGTCATATGTAACTGAAATACTGCTACAATCCCCCGAAAATCTTTCATTCAGATGTGATTTGTCTATAATTTAAAGTATTGAAGGACATGATTTTCTTGTTTTCAATTGTTTATAAATACTACAAAAGATGTTGCAATTTAACTTAAACAACAACACAAAATTTGTTTAAATTTATTAATTCAACAATTTAACAACTTGACCATGTAATAATGACTATATGTTCCTAATTATGAATCATAATGTTTCATATTTGTAGTTGTGAAGGGAATTAATAAATTTCAGGTCAACTTTAGTGGCTGGGAGTTCTACTAACCTTTGTGCTTTGCATACACCTAAAAAGTAGTCTCCCTTTACACACAATCGATTATGGAGTTCACAATCGATTATCTTATTGGTTTGCTCAACCAACTGATGATCGATTATAATCGATAATTGGAACAACACTAAGCATCATGCAGACCACCTAAAACAAATAAAGCAGTTAGACTGGACATAATATTTAGGTGTTAAGGCTTTATGATTAGCATTTCCAGTCATGATAAAGTGATTCAATGCATGAAAATGCCTCAGCTCGAACGAAAAGTATTTTTGGAAGCTGATCAAATGTTATCATTTGAAGGATGATTTGAGAGAATCTTTGCAACCTTCAGCTCACCATAGAACCATAGAAGATCTTTGGTTGTAACTTATCAAGCATCCTGGTGACAATGTCTGCCCATCTCATATGTAATTTCATTGGTTTTGTCATCACTGCAGGCTGCACATGACTTGTGTACTGCCTAGAAAGGTGAGATTTCTACTGCCAGTAGGGTTAGGTCATTTATTGTAATAGTAGGCTCTTAGTCTTTCCTTATTCTTAGTCTTGGTAAATCATCTTTGTCTTCTTGATATTAATTAAGGAAAAATTATAAATACTGTTGCAAGTCAGGCATTCAAGAACAGTCGTGAGCAAATAGGATATCTCAAACAGTCACTTTCTGTAACTTCATATTCACCTCTAATCTCAACAGATTGTAGAGCTTGCTATCAGTCCAGTATCCGAGGTCGATCCCAGTGTCATTGTCATTGAATACATCTGAAAGCTTAGAGAACATCTTACTGAAAATGACCAGGGCAAACATTACAGTCATACACGACCCCATTGGTAACTGAATGGTTCTGAAGTGTGAATGTCATCCATGATGCAAGCAAGCATGCCATCACAGAATTGGCAAACTATTATAATGAATTTCTCTGGGTATTTAAATTTTTCATGCTCTTCCAAAAGTCCCCGTGACTGATTGTGTCAATGGCTTTTAACAGGTTGACAAATATTGTGTATGGAGTTCTGTTCCTGCAGTTGATGAGCTGCAAACAGTATGACTGTAGATCATCCTCTTTTTACAGAGTCTCTGGCAGAAACCCTTGATCGATACAATGCATAGGGAAATTCAACAGAATTCCGGCGAGGATTTTGTCATCAGATGACAGCAGTGGGTAAATCAGCATGGCTGTGGCATGATTGACTATTTTCTTTCCTCTTGTACAAGTGGACAATGGATGCATCCTTTTATTCAGAAGAAAAAATGTTCAGTATGTTGCTAGGCTTTTGCTAATATTGCATTTGCTCCACATGCTTTGTCATTTGATACAATGTCAATAGCTTTCTCAGTTCCTGTCAGGATTGGAGGAATAAAGAAAAATTTTGATTTCCGCTTGATATAGTCTATCAATGGGATCCTCGCTGACAGATGATTGTTCATTGAGGATGTTGTTGAAGTGCTCTATTCATCTTTGTAATGTCGTTTCTTTGTTAGTAGTGTTGTGATATGACCACTAAGTATCTGTAATGTTTTTTATGACCGTGACCATACAATTGTATCCAAGGCATCATATACATTTTTCATGTAATTCGTGTCCACGTAGGACTGAATGTACTGTCTTGCTGCTTATCAGTGTCTCTCAACTCACCGAGTTTATAGTGGGCTGTCATTTTGATGTTATGAAGACTACCTTCTTTAATGATAAAGTGCTGCCCTCTACACAATCCTTTTAGAGCTAATGTTTCTGGTTCAGTGGCTATGTATGGCATGGTTATCATCGAACCAATACTGATGTGTACGTGTGGTGGAAAAAAAGGATTTTGGATGTAAGCAAAACACACACAGTCTTTGATAGATGCATAATTTTTCCTGATGTATTTGTATTGAGCTTAAGGACTAGGATCCTGTTGTCATTCCAGCATTCTGAAATTCACTTGGTCTTCGGTAGCCTGCCTGTCTTATCTCCTGAGGATAACATAGTCAGTTCAATGGCAATACTTGGATCGTCCAAGACATATTGTTTTGGTTTGGCTAACTGTGGACTCTGTAGTGATTAGGAAGTTATGTTCAGCGCATTTCCTTTGTTGGAGGAGTACATGATTTTTTTTCCTTTGCCAAGGCCATTTTTGTGTATGATGCCTGGTCACGTCTGCTGATCTAGCACTGAAGTCTTTAAGGATGATGAGTTTGTCTGCCTTCGGTATGCTTGTGACTAGACTCCACGTCTTCTTGAAACTTATCTTTTTTCTTATCATCAGTTGGTGATAGGCGCTGATATTAATTGCATGCCTTTTCTCCGGGTAGTGGAAATATCAGTTGCATTAGTATGTCATTCACTTGATTATAAGAGATTTGAAAGTTTGCTTACTAGCTGAGGTTTGATGGCAAGCCCAATATCAGCTTCGCTTAGCTCTTCTTTACTTCGGCCACTCCAGATAATGTTTTAGCCCGCTTCAATTTCAGTTAGTTGTCCTTCATTGTCTAATGATTTTTCACTCAGGGCCGCTCTTGATGTTTTATTTCGTCTCTGCTGTTATTCTCTCTGGTCGATCTTCTGATGTAATGTCCTGTAGTGTTTGCACATTACAGGCACCTTTTCTTCTTGTTTAGTTATCCACACCTGCTGCGTTGCCGCTTGCCCATTGCCAATGGACTTACTGGTGTTTGGTGAGGGTGGGGTTAAGGGAATAATGCCTGCACTTGTGGTTGTGTTAAGTGGGGGACAGTTGCGCAGTCACCCGCACACTTTAGTCCTGGCCTGTCTGAATTGAGTGCCGCAACGATGTCGAGACATGTGGATACGAGTCTGGGTGCAGTGGATGACCAACAGGTTCTGATGAACCGGAGCTGGAACCAAACATTTTCCACACAGCCCTTGTTATCTGCTTTCACAGCCTGAGGGATGTCCACATCTGCTCAACCTCCCGATTCACCAAATTTTCCAGAGGGAGTCAGGTGTAGCTATCCACTCTGGACCACAATTATCGTTACTTACGGTAGCTAGCTTAGCTTACCTTGAAAGGCTACATGTTACAAAACAACTAAACTCAAAATGGTCATTGCCACTTCTTTTAGATTTCAATTAGCATGCCAACCATTTGAATCTATTCAGGACGTGGGTGTATCATATACGCAATAATATATGAACGTAGAAATATAATTGGTTTCTTCAAATTTGTATTTTATTGGACTGGACTCCACGAACTGCTTTAAACATTAAAAGTGCTTGTATACTTGATAACATTTTAATTTCTTTTAAAGCTGATTTCTTATATATATATATATATATATATATATATATATATATATATATATATATATATATATATATATATATTGGTACCCTAGGCGAGATCAGATATCTGGCGCTCCCCTTTCACTCACGCCCTCCCCCACCCGCCCATCATGAAATAAACCCTTAGCCCCGCGCCCTAGGCAATTGCCTAGTACGCCTAGCGGAAGCGCCGGCATTTATATATATATATATATATATATATATATATATATATATATATATATATATATATATATATATATATATATATATATATATGTATATATATATATATATATATTTATATATATATATATATATATGTATATATATATATATATATATATATATATATATATATATATATATATATATATATATATATATATATATATATATATATATATATATATATATATATATATAAGAAAGACACAAGAACAAAAATAACAACAAGGAGGCAAAAATAAATAAATAATAATAATAGTTTTAAAAAAATCAAACCAAAACCAGACTACTGACATAACAATTGGAAAGGTCAGAGACTTATCCCATGTATAAAAGCGGTATATGCTTGAAGTGGCGTTGTTAAGTGGAGAGCAGTTCTGACTCTATTGTGGAGTCAAAGTTTTTCGTCTAACATCAAAACGGGACATGCATGTTCTGAATGAATCACTGACACCTCCTCGTATGATTTAGTTGCACAGTGGAATGATCTCATGTATGCTTCATTGGTGCAGTGAAATGATCCTATGTTTTAGTCGTGCAGTGGAATGTTCTCACATATAACATCATGCTACATAATTCAAGGATCAGTCAGAAGCCTACAACACCACAAATCTTAATTATTTTTTTTTTTAAATTTAAAAATAGTAGCATTTCTTCTTCATTTTCCTCTTCTTGTTATTCTTCTATACTTTTTAAATTGTATTAATTTTTAACCTAACTAATCTTTTACATGTTCTTGTGTCTGCTTCCACCGGCCGCGTTTTCGTGTGCGGCTGCTACAATTCCGAGTGAGTGGATATAAACAGTAAACAAGTTATATGCCATAAATTTAATTAGACTTACTTTTGAAACACCTTGTTAAATACAAGCCAAATGCGAGAAGTTGTTTCTTGTATTTGATAACATCAGAGACGGTACTAATTTTATCAATCCACAACAATTTGTTCAACTTTTGTTTGAAAAAATGCACTTTGATAAAAACTTAATTTAGTTGTTTGTTTTTTCTCTGTTAATATCATTAAATAACAAGCCGTGTTGCTGTTCTGGCTAGAATATCCGACTCACGACCAGAAGTGCGTGTGCTCGATTCTTGATGTGATCATGTAAAGTGGCCCGCTATTTTATGTCTTTGAGGAAGACACGTTTACTTCAGCTACCTCGTCATCATATAACCTCGAATGTGTTGATGAACAGAAAATAATCCAATCAATCGCTATCATTAAAGGATTTTGAATGCATTTGACAGAATTTATACCATCTGAATCACAACGTCATAGTAAGGACTGAAAACGGCTATTGTAATAATAATAATAATAATAATAATAATAATAATAATAATAATAATAATAATAAATAATGAGAACTTTGCGCCTAATCGTTAGAAGCTCAAAGCGCTTTACACCATCTATAATGATATGACTACACTACAGAAAAAACAAATGACAAAAACAATGAAATTGGAAAACATAAAAACATGCGGAAAACATATAAGATACAAAACATTATTTGGTCTCTAAGTGTTCCCTGCAGTCGAAAAAGGTGAGTTTTAGGAGCACTCTTAAAAGGGACCACTGTGTCTTTGTGTCTAATTTCAATGGGCAATTCGTTCTACATAGCCGGGCCCTGGTATGCAAAAGAACATTGTCCATATGACTTCGTTTTCACAGAGGGAACGATGAGGATACGATTGTCAGAAGATCGTAAGTATCTTGCTGGTGTTTACACATTGGTGAGACCGGATAGGTATGTTGGACTGGAGTCTGTCGGTGAAACATAGCACAGAGAACAAAGTTTGTATTTGATTCTGTATCGAATTGATAGCTAGTGTAGGGTACAGAGCAGCATCGAAATGAATTGTGCTCTGATCAAGGTACTCTAAAGATGATCCGATCAGCTGTGTTTTGAACTTTTTGAAGTTTCTGGAGAAAATATTGTGACGAACCAGACATAATATGAGTTACAATAGTCCAGTATTGAAAGTACTAATGAACACACAAGTGTTTTAGTGGCATCAACTGAAAGATATTTAATGTTGGTGTTGCTGATATTTATTGTCTGAGGTAAAGGATGTGAATGAGAAAGTCTTTGTGTTGTATCAGAATAGCCTCAGTTTTATCATCATTCATTTGCAGCTTGTTACATGTCATCCATGATTTCACATCAGAAATGCACCTCTCTACTCCATGGATGGTAGCATCAGCTTCAGTTGGGTGGCTAGACTTGTATATTTGGGTGTCATCAGCATACACTTGGTGCGACACTGGGTGATGATCTACGACACTTGAGAGCGGCTGCGTGTATAGAGTTAAGAGAACAGGTCCAAGAACAGACAGCTGTGGAACACCACAACATACGTCAACTGGGCTGGAATGTATTTCATTTGCAGATACAATTTGTGTCCTGTTGACTAAATAGGACTTGAACCACTGTAAGGCTATATTTTGAATGCCAAATACATACTGAAGACGGTGAAGTAATATATCATGGTCTATTGTGTCAAATGCTACAGACAAATCCAGGAGGGTGAGAACTGTAATTTTTCCACTATCCAAAGCAGAGAGAATGTCATTAAATACTTTCAGAAGAGTACTTTCAGTACTGTGGCAAGGGTGATATGCAGACTGTACATTGATAAAAAAGACTGTTTGAATTCAAATGAGATACAAGTTGGGTTAAAACAACCTTTCCTAAGATTTTTTATATGAATGGGAGATTAGAAACTGGGCGGTAGTTCTTTAAATCGTTATGGTCAAGTGTTGATTTCTTCAGCAGAGGCTTTACGATGGCAGTTTTGAAAAATGATGGGAATTCCCCTGATGAGAGAGAGGTATTAATAACATCAGTTAGTGAAGGCAATATTGGGTCTAGGCTCTCAAGCAGCAGTGATGTCTTATTGGATCAAGTTCAAAAGACTTTGGTGCACTCTTCATCATGATTGTCCGTACTAAATAGATAGAAACAGGTTCAAATGTTCCAAATGGAAAATGTGCTGTCAAGCAAATATCTAATGGTTTGTACTTTGTCAAGGAAGAAATTTGCAAATTGGTCCGGAAGGTCTACTGGAGAGAAGATAGTTGGAAGTGGTGTATATTTGTTCCTTGACATTAGTTTGTTAGTTATCTCAAAGAGCTCTTTGCAGCTGGAACCCTCCGTTATCTTCGTACTGTAGTGGGATAATTTGGCTAAATGGACTATGTTTGTGACGTTCTTCTTAGCGGCTTCATAGATTTGTTTATGAATAGTGAGTCTGGTGGAAAGGCAAAGCCTCTCTGCTTTTCGGCGATGTCTTTTTGCAGTGCGAAGTTAGTCCCTAACACTGCTATACCATGGATAACACTTTTGTATTGATACTTTGCATTTGGTGGCTGGGGCATGTTTTTCAAACAATTAACGCAGGCAGTTATCAAGTTGTCCAGGTTGGATGTAAGAAAGTTGTTAGGTTTTCTTGATGTCATGCATGATATTGGTTCTATTTATCATACGCAGGCTTCTCTTAGTAGCAAATAGAGGTGGAGGGTTAGGGACTGGTAGGCCGAGATGGCATATAACTGACTATTTAAAATTGTAAACATGAATGAAATCTAGGAGTTTTGACTCTTATGGGTTTCCAGGACAGTCAAAGTGAAAGTTTAAATCTCCAAGGACAATTAGGTTGCCACCTATCGAATTTCCATACTCCAGAAGATTTGGAAACTGCTAAAAAAAAAAAAAGAGATTTAGTCGGCTTGTTTTTTCTACTAGGAGGAGAGCGGTAGAGACAGAAAAAAATGGACTGACATTTGTTCTAGTGTGAGTGTTGTTTGGACTAGTTCAAACGATGTGTGGCAGAAATTGAAGGTTGTGTTGTACTTAAGGCGTTCTATCATGGAATTCTTTGTGATTACAACAATTCCACCTGCGCTAGAGTTGCGGGGGAACGACTTGATGGAGTAATCGCTGAGTGTTAAATCCGCACACTTGGGTTCATCGCCTGATGGTTTTAACTATGTTTCTGTCAGGAAGAAGACGTCAATATTCTGGTCGTTGATAAAATTAACAATTTATGTGTTTTCCGGTGATCCTACTGATTAAGCGTTGAATAATGCGATACGTAGTGGTAAATCTGGGACAGTTGACACAAAGGTTGATGATTTAAGAGGAATTTGAACCAGGTTATCAAAATTAGCGGCAGAATTTTTAAATTGTTTATCTGTTACAGACGAAAGGGAGATAACTGGAATTTTTCTTCCTGTTCTACGCCAGCCAGCTTTGAAACAACGTTTCTTTTTTCGCTTCCGTTTACATTGAAGTAATGATGAATTTAGTCCCAGTTCGTTTAGTCTTGAGCACAATGTAGTATCAAGAGTCAAGGTGTGGTCATTTAATTCAATTAATGAGAGTCCATCATATTGTAAGTGGGTTAACTGGCGATCAGGTGATGGCGGTTTATTTAAAAAAAGACCATGTTTGTTTAAATTCTCTTACGAGTCTTGTACGATTTTGTAGTGACTTATTTTTGCTAAGGTTTCTGTGTTGTATTAAAACATTTTATGTTTCTTCTCATATGTAATCTATTGGCTTCATAATATAAATATTTCAAATAAAATTGGGAGATAAATCTAAGTAACGTTGATGCCTTCGTCATCTTTTACACATTAATACATTGCTGCCATGTTTGATAATTCATTATGTTGATGCTCTGCAGTTTCGTACTATGCATATAGAGTTTAATGTTTACAGAAAATGCTCATTTCAGGTCTTCATCACTGGTTATCTTGAATATTTATATAGGACCTTATACAGCTGAGATAATGTTAGCAGAACCTTTAATGCTTTTTTATTTTCTATGGGATTAATGGGTGTCATTTTGTTCGGGATTAATGGGTGTAGTTTTGTATGGGATTAATGGGTGTAATATTGGGTGTAATTTTGATCGGGATTAATGGGTGTAATTTAAAATGGGATTAATCGGTGTAATTTTGTATAGGATTAATGGGTGTAATTTTGTATCGGATTAATGGGTGTAATTTTGTATGGGAATAATAGGTGTGATTTTGTATGGAATTAATGGGTGTAATCTTTTATGCGATTAATGGGTATACAGAGTATTCACCTTTATCTTACTTCAAAATACTACTAGCTCACATAGATTATTTTCACTCCCTGGACTTAAAGTAAATTGTGAAATATACGAGCCGACATTTTTCTTTTCATTCATCGCACTTTTCACTTTCAATACCTACCTGGATTAGTTCTGGTGGATTTTTCACGAAAATTGAGTCAGCCATTATGATCAGATGTTTGCTTAGATTGCCCACAATTTACACAACTACAACATGTAAAAAGCAATTCATCCCCTGTATATGAAAGAAATCCTTTTATTATGTCCTATGTGCATGTTGCTAATGCAAACAACTTGACCGTACGCCCGTCACTCTGTCAGAAATACGTAATGTTTTTGGAGCGCCTCTTAGGTTTTTGTTTGTTTGTTTTATTAGGATTTTTAATGTAGATTTAACAATTTTTCAGTCATATCGCTACGATGTCTGCATTGAAGCAGTTTATAGTGATATCTAGCACTGGAGCATCATGCCGCAGACATGTAGCATGATCTCCTACCCAGTCACATTATCCTGACAAAAGGCCGACCAGTCTTAACATTAACCTTAATGAGCGTCCAGCAAGACAGCTGTTAGTACCATTTTTGTAAGTCTTTGGTATGACTCGGCCGGGGATCGAACTCACGACCTAGCGCTTCCGCGGCGGACGCTCAAACCACTAGGTCATCGGGAACCAAGTAAAAGCCAAATACATCTATGACGTTAATTTCGAAATACATGACGTCACTTCCACTTGGATACGGTAGGTTTCCTCTATTCTGGTTGAAAAGTGAAGAAACATGGCAGAGGAAGATCCAAAAGTTGTTTCCGTTATTATTGTCAAAGAAAGTCCAGACAATGAAGAAGAGGAGAAAAAATATGAAAGGTAAAACAACAAAATACAGAATATCAAATGTTATCAGTGATATTCTAGAAGTATACCACTACTTTCAGAAGGTTAAACTCTACGGAAATGTATTTACTTATTTTTACTTTTTGCCAGAGTAGGTGCACACTAGTTACGTCATTTTGTTACATTAAATAAAATCGAATGTTTGGGCTATTAAGTAAAATGTAAGACTCGTATAACCATGTGCTATATTATCAGATTTTGAGTATCAAATTTTCCAAGTTGTTGCTTCATCATCTTATAAAGGCGCTTTACATTTGTACCTATTATCTTTCATAAGTCTTCATTGTCTTTCTACAAGGTGTGCATCATAAGAGTGGATTGCCGAATTATAATCAATGGGATATCTTATGTCTTTGATTTCATGTAACGGACTGTATCGTGCCTACATTTACATTTCTCTATCCGCGCTACATGCGTATTGTTTATATAACTTAGAGTAAAAACGTTTCCTTACCAGTCTTTATTTCTTTGGCATTAAACTATTAGCTTATATTCTCATATCAGATATTGTCTTCGTGTATACTGTCATAGCAGATTTGTTTTGGTTTATACTGTCATAACATACTTGTTCTTGTGAATACTGTCATATTAGACTTTTCGTCGTTTATGCTGTCATAACAGACTTGTCTTGGTGTATACTGTCATAACAGACTTGTTTTGGTTTATACTGCCATAACATACTTGTTCTTGTGAATACTGTCATATTAGACTTTTCGTCGTTTATGCTGTCATAACAGACTTGTCTTGGTGTATACTGTCATAACAGACTTGTTTTGGTTTATACTGTCATAACATACTTGTTCTTGTGAATACTGTCATATTAGACTTTTCGTCGATTATGCTGTCAAAACAGACATGTCTTGGTGTATACTGTCATAGCAGATTTATTTTCGTTGATACTGTCATAACAAACTTGTCTTGGTGTCTTCTGTCATACTATACCTGTCTTGGTATATACTATCATAACAGACTTGTCTCGGTGTCTACTGTCATACTAGACTTGTCTTGGTATATACTGTCATATCAGACTTGTCTTTGTGTATACCGTCATAGTAGACTTTTAAGCTACTTTGTATTTTATAATGAATATTAACTTTTTTAAGTTACAGTAGTCAATATCAGCTAAATTTTCACTTATTTGTGCAGTAACAAATAGAGTACTTACACACTTAAATATGCTTACGAGTATATGTTGTACTAGGAAGACCATAATCTACTCGAATGAATGATCATATATTGTAAAAACACATCATGCGTTAGTTTTGCTTTGCTGTTTTGAAGTCAATAAATACCTTTGCTGTTTTGAAGTCAATAAATACATGTACGTTATTTAGTACCGAGACAATTGGCATAAGACTACCTAGCCCAAGGGCACACTGTTAGTTGCCTCTTACGGCATGCAGAAGGACGCACAGACTAATTGTACACTCGCGGCATGATCATCATTTTTCGTGTTGTCAACATAAATACGTTTGTTTTTGTATTTAAAAATCTGGGTACTTTTATTTTCAACACACGGAATGGGTTATTATTTTCCTCCCTAGAAAAATGTTCAACAATATTAATTCTATAAAAAAAGAGCTCCTTCTTTGTCTCCGTCCACTTTTTTATTGTGCTGATAGGCTTCTGGGATAGGACTATTCAATTTCTCCCTTTTTAATTTTATTTCACTGGACAACTGGGGTGATGACATTTCTTCATTGATGAAAAGCAAACAGGTATGTTTGTCCTTGTTATCATATAAGACATTTAACCAAAAGTCTTTCACAGATGAATAATAGGGGCGTATTATAATAGGCCTAAGATGGTAAATGAATATTAGGGATATGTGAAGAATAGTCGTGCCATTGTCAAACTTCATAAACGCGTTGAAAGACCCAAGATTTTCTTAAACAGTTTACAAGAAAGGATAAAGGAGCACAATAAAACCAGAATAGCCAAAACATTCCCTTTTAACTTTCTGCAAGCGATGATTTTATTTATATAACGTCTGCCTTTTAAAAAGGGAAAGCACGACAACTTGACACAAGCTAGGGAACAAGTCTATTGAAGAAAAAACCCAACTAATTTAGGTGCTTTTAATAATAATAATACTAATAATAACAACAACAACAACTTGTCCCAGGTCAGGGGCTACATTGGCCATCCAAGCAGTTGCTCGTATTTCATTCATGAAGTATTTTTGTATCTCGCCCAATATAAGAGTGAACTCGTCTCCTTGTCTTACGACAAGGTGGCATTCGGCTGGGAGGCTGGATGATTGCGGTTTCGGTGGCGAGACCATGTCTGCATTGGAGATAAATTTACCTTAGCGAGAACCATAATCTAAACACGACTCTGAGCCTTCTGTTAGAGACAGCGGACGGGGAACTATAGAGCCAGCGAGAAAAGACCAAACACAAGTCTTACATGACTATATTGAGAGGGGAAGCAGATAGGGCGGCTAGCAAATCCTCACCCGCGATCCCAGAGATTCCGACGTAGACGTTCCTCCTACTTTTTGAAGTGTCGCTTCTCGATTTCTGCTTTAAGCGTTAGGCCACAAATGCGATGGTTCTTTTATTGTGTCACACATGAATATTAATAGATATATCATAAAATGATACTGGGTGGATATGTTTTAATCGTGAATGTTACCACCTCGATAAGTTTTCGGACCTTGGCAGGAAAAAAAATCTTACTGTGGGTTGTACCAAACGAACGCAGGAACGTCGCTCTTTTGTCGCATCGGAAAAGAAAGGTCAAGCTATTTACCAGAGGTCATTCCTGAAGCAAAGCAACCCATATCACAGCAGACTCCTCTCCAGTACTCTCCGCGCTCAAAATAACATAAAGATCATTGACAGTTGCTATATTGCCTCTAGAGTTTACAAAAGGAGAACTAACGCCCATGCATGTTAATGTATTGTTACAAACCAGGTGTGTAAACTTGATCAAGCCGTGTCAAACACTGGCGCTATTTCCGCTTAAAGTCAGAAGTTTACCCCAAATTGCTAAAGATTTTGTCTATACAACTTCAGTTGTATATTAAAAAGCCCGACGTGTCCATTCTATACATAAATTTTACGATAATCAACGTAAGACCACAAATCTCACAACCTGCCTAATATTTATCAATCGCACATCTACATGGTTTATTTTCATTAGATTTCCGTGCCGTAAGCAGTTCGTGCCGTAGAAACTACATAACTAATACAGGGAACGTTCTTAACTATGCCACCTTTGGTCAGTCAATTCATGGTTTCAAGGCACACTTCGCCAATACAACTGCAACTGCATCACATTTACCACCATGGCGATATAAACGGTATCAGCCGAATCCCTTATTATTTATTCCTTTTTGTAGTTTTCCGGTTTCCTACTGCATATACTGCCACTGCAGTCACACCACCAAAGTACACCACTATATTTTAATAGGAATTATGGTACGACAGGGACACTAAATCGGTTTTGACCTGAATTCAATAAAAGTGAACCATGGCATCATGGAAACTCACTAACACTTTACTCCATGACATCTACACCTTATAATTGGTCGATTATTTTCGGCTAAAGTATATTTCCAATGCACCAAGTTCCAATAATCAAACAGATAATCACAAAAATCTAAAAATTCCTTAAAACGAGGAGCTTTAACCAAATACGTATACTTCAAATTTATTTTAGTATGATATGGTAGCGACATCCGTGGGGAAGAAAGGGTTACCTACTCGCAGAATTTGATTAAAATGTATTTTAAAGAGCCTTTATAACGGCTCCCACAGAGATTTCGGTACAGACCCTGTCAACATACTCTTTGGCAGCAGTGTCATTTGGGCCTACAAACTCCCATATACCAACAATACAATTACCTTCAATGTTTAAGGGACTCCACCTGTTATCGTCAGCTTTGGCTACCCTGGAAAGAGCTTTACAAACAATACAAATGAAATATTCATCGCAGGACACACAGGTTATGACAGACGCCTCTGGACAAAGTTTCGTCAGAGCAAACAGACTTTGCATTTAGCAACGTTTCCCGCGAAGGAAGATCGGATCGAAAGCTTCTGAATTGTATTCTCCGTCTCCAAAAATTAATACATGTTTGTAATCTTTAACATGGCTGTGGTTGGCTTTGTTGCTTATAAATATTTGTAGTCTACCTGTAAGATTAGAAACATGATTAATTAGCAATAGAAAAAAGTGATTCCGTATCCCCTACGAACCTCACTCGGTGCCGCTAGACCGTTTATACAATTGCAAGCCATAGAGTAATAACCTGCTCCGAAAAATGTAATTATGCCTGAACTTGACGGTTCAACTCCCATAACGAACATCAGGCGGATATCCTATTTTTATGTCATGATATTGTGGGGACAAAAGACATATAAGTACGCCTTATTCACCGTGAATATTGAAAGTAGCCTCAAGCACAGCAAAATGTTATAACTTTAATAATTGAGAATTAATCGGAGAGATATCTCAGTTGTTGGCAAAACATCGCATTCGCGTTAAGCGGTGTGAGACGAATCTCTACATTGAGCAGGTTAAAGTATAACCTTTTAATCGCATGTGGGTTGAATAATTATTTAGGTATCTACATATTCTTTAAATATTACTGCGCAGTCTGGAATATGTCGAGAGGCTATCCGAGGTCTTCATTAGCGAGATATCGCGGTCGATACGTACACGGACTGTCGACACTCATTACAACATACCAGTTGCGCTGACTCGGATGGATACATAAGTCAATTGAGAGAAACTGCCTCCTCTGGCCCAACTATGACATATGTAAGCACCTAGAAAGTTTATAGCCGGAGGGAGTCGCGCCACTAATGGAATATATTCGTTGGATACGTACGTTACACTCGATCGAAAGGAAATGCCCTATCAAGTTATCTTATCCTACTTCGATATGCCACCCAGCGGGGTGGGCGATCGTTTAACTAACTATGGGTAAGTGCGAGAAGAACTACATGTCGTACCAGAAGATAATCAATTACATTCAGAGGGTATTCTTCTCAACTCTATATAACTAATGGTCAACTATGCGTTAAAAAGTTCATCGTCTGCATATTTAAGTAATGCCAGTCATTTCGCTGGAGCAAATATAAGTGATGATATTCCTTCTCGGAAAGGTCCGCAAACGCACTCTTCTACTGCATTAGGTTGGGTCTTAAAAATGTTGTCGTTGTCAGAGACAACGTTTGTACGCAAAATAGACCTTTCGTCAGAGCAAATGTCACTATCCTTTTTATCAAGGGCACGGCAAGGACGATCGCCAGCTGTTTTGGTATTAACGCTTGTCGGGTTAATATAATTTGTTTGGTACAAGTAGCAAAGTATATATGTTACTGACCAATAAGATCATGCAAGAATAAAGACTTTTAACGAGCAAATAGAAGAAATACCAATCACTGGCAACAAGAACATAGCAGAAGCGACTGATAAACGAGTTGGTATTGGCGCCGCAAGAAAAGACGACTATGACTGTCAACGTGGCTGTCATTGGCCACGCAGGACGACCCTCATAAAAATTAAATTTCCAAGGGCATTCTATCAAAGAAATGTCCAGAGATTATATGATAACCAAGCAGAGAGCGGTGATTCACACACCCCCAAAGAGATATGGGGATTCATGAAGAGTATCAGTCTCAGATTTACAGAACAACCCTGATTTCCAAGTTAGTGATTTGTTGGCCACCATCCGCATGAGCAGATGCCCGACAAACTCCAGTAATCACATTTTCTACGGCACAGCGTCTCATAGCCGTATTGCCACAGTTTTGTGGTTGGTTCTTCATCCTAAAATGCTTGTGTTTATGAAATATTAGCTCAATGCAAAGTCTGTCTGCTCTGACGAAACTTTGTCCAAAGGCGTCATTTTGTCCACACATTATCATGACATATTACTCCTCGAACTATTTATTCCTATCAATGGTTGCTTTAGCGTGACGATATGAACTGGCCGTAATTCTGCCGGGAGCTATCCATCTCTTGGTGTCTTGAGGGGATAGGTCCACCATTGTCAAGTTATATACCCAAATTTGGTGGTTTTTGCTACGTATCGCGGTGCTAATGTGTCTTTTGTGCCACTCATGAGGTACACCTTTCGCCTGCGGTCAGCCCCGTCAGTAGATCCTGCTATGCCCTTGTCCCATTGGGACTCTGCCTATCCGCCTGCAGGATAAAGTATATTTTGGGACGCAGTCAAACAAATTCAGCAATTGAGGAACAACATAGAAGATGTTTGTATCGAGACAGACGATCCAGCTGGTGGGTTTAAAGAGATCGGAATCCGGGAACATTGGGTTCTTGGTCTTCTCATATCGCGTACTGATCATCGAGGTTCTTCCTCGCGTGCCTCTGTGGATGAATAGGTGCATTTCAATGTATTTATGAACCTCCGATTCTGCGGTGTGGTTTCTAGAAGGTCGTAACAGCTCATTTCAGAGTGTTAAAGCATTAGAGAGGGTCTATACCATACTTTTGTCAGAAAACTTATACAGCATCAGCCAGAAGGAGCACGTCTGTCTTGGGGAAGTCTTGGGGTAGACGCCATGAGAGCTCCCCCCTCCCATAGTCTTTGATCCCAAAGTATCCCAAGTGTTTTGGGCGTGCTGGCCATCCTTTGAGGATATACCCTTCTGGTTAGGACTGCTGTAAAAGGTTTCAAAAGGGGTAGTTGTTTCTCAACAATCAGATCTTGGCCATTCATATACTCATACGGATATACACCCTTGGTGGTTAGAAGGGTGATCTTGTGTTTGGTATACCGGCGAGTTATGCACAAGCCATCCTAGTTTAGGCTATCGTCCTCAAATAAGCGGTCACTGCACTAGGGAAAAAATCATATACCTTTCCATGATGTTTAAATGGCGTTGATATTTGCGACGTAGACTGTTTCCATAGCTGACATGAGCAGCTGGCCATTACAGCTCGTTCGAGTTACCCCTTGCGTGTTACTGTTATTGTTACTGGAGTACTTTATTCTATGCTGTATTAGTCGTGTATTTACCCACGAAGGGTACCGCTTAAAATATCTTTAACAATCAAAAGTTTTGCTTACATAAATATGTAATGCAAGGCCTTGTGTTGTGATCCGCAAATGTTTCACAAGGTCGTTGATTGTCTAACACAACCTCTATTATCCATAATGTTTTTTGTGTTTCGCAGAGAACTACTGGAGCTGAAGACGGCTCGTTTTCTTGGAGGAGAGGAGATCACAATCAAGTCATGGGGAAAAAGAAATATCAAAATCCGTAGAGGTAGTCCGTTTTCCGAGGATCAAGGTGAGGTGGATCCGGACCGTGATGGTAGGTACTAAAATTAACTTTCAGTCTTAAGATGAAAAATTACTCAAATTATTTTCATCCAGAAATTGTTTATGATGTAGTAAAATAATCCATAAAAAGTACATCAAAATATTATGGGATTGCATTTTACGTAAGATATTAAATGTTTTAATGCAAGACGTAAATAAAAGACCGGGTTAACTTTAGGTTAGATATTTTTTTCGGTCCCGTTTTTTTCACGATATTCAGTAAGTATATAATCCTCACAAAATACGTTATACATTTCTTAATTATAGGTCTTTTTATAGACTTCACTTAAATATTTTGAATGATACTGATAATCAAAAAGAACTGATAGCCTACCGTAATTCGAAGAAGAAAAAAATCTTTTAAAATATGCAGCACTAGAATAAAATGCATTAACAACGCTGGTATCATTTTCTGTTAAGAAACAAATATGTTAGTAAAGAAAGGAATTGTTGTCTCAATATGATTGCCTAGCAACACACTTTTAAGAAATCGACAGGAGAATCATTTCTTATGCAGGGCCGGCTCTTCCGCTAGGCGAACTAGGCAATCGCGTAGAGCGCTGGGCTAAGGGTTTGTTTCATGATGGGCGGGTGGGGGAGGGCGTGAGTTGAAGGGGGCGCCATATATCTGATCTCGCCTAGGGCGCCATAATGCTTTGCACCGGCCCTGTTCTTATGGCCATACGATGATTACGGAATTTTAAAAATAATGTTGCATACAAATTTCACTTGTCTTTTAATAAGCATAGTTTTTTTAACATCACGTCTTTCTAACATTGTGGAAACACATTGTATTTAAACCTAGATTTTGTCTGTCTATAGATGCAACCCGGTTATGTCGCATCGACGCGTATCATTTTAGTCTCAGCTGACTTAATTATATTAAAAACGTCTCTTTATCCATTTTGCATATCAACATAGAGAATAAAATTAATTGTATGTCATGCTTTTCATTATTAGACCAGACGTTTAATTTGGTGATAAAACTATGTAAACCTAACGATATGCATGGCTTCCTCCTTTACGATGTAAGTTAGGTCGTTGTAGAAATACTTCAAAATTGATGATTAACCCATATTTTTTTGTTTTTCATTGTTGTTCGTTCTACGTCACGTTTAAGACATTACTAGCTTTATATTGCATTGTGAATGGGATACAAGTCTCTTTACAAAGACACGCTTATGCGGCCGACCCGAGCTGGCAGGAACGGGTATCAAACTTACCGACCCGAGCTAGCCTGCACTCGTATCAAATTTGTCAATCCGATGCTCTGGGCTACATCGGCTCCCATAACCTAATTTTGCGTTTCTAGGTCTAAGTTTCAATATTGCAAACCGAGTTTGATTCACTAAATATCCCAATAATAATTATTTGTATTTCTTAAACTCACTACACTTGCCTCAATTGATAAGTTTTACTATTAATAGTAATTGACATTATATCACACGTCTTAATCGTGGGCATAATTGTGTTCATGATCATCATAATTATCACCATCATCATCATCAACAACAACAACAATAACAACAACATACGGTTTTTTCCAGTGGAGAAAGAATCACGTTACGATCACTTCGGTAAGGCACTTTATTTGTCAGCTTGCCAAAGCCTCGGAGTTGTTCCGGTCTCATACTTTCTGCGCCACATCAGCGAGACGAAGATGAACCTGGCACACCACGGGATTGGAACCATGGGTGCTAAGGCAATCTCTATATCCCTCATGGTAGGAGAGTTTGTCCTTGTCTTTATGTTCTTTTTGTTAATCGAACCATTGATTTCCCTCAATTCAAATGTTTCTAAACTCTTTATTAAAGATCAAATTGTGTTAATCTATCTTGACAATGTATGGATTTCACCAGCAAGGATGAAGACTGTTTAGACTAGATCTGCATTTCACCAGCAAGGCTTGGTCTGGATTTTACCATCAAGGCTTAAGTCCAGTTTTACACTCAAGAACATAATCAAGCAATCTAAGTAGATTAAATACGTTTGACTAAAGTTCTACCATTCCAAATGTCCTAAGACCAGACTTTAAATTACAGTACTTGTTTGTAATATTTAGGCCAGTTTTTGCTAGAGTTGTTTTTTATTTGGCGGAAGTGTCTGATATTTCATGGTAAACAGTAAGTTTATGGACTTCATCCAAACCACCATTACCACCAAACCATGTGCTGCAATGTTGTTTTTTAAAGTCTCCAATCCCTTCAAGCTGTAGATATTAGCCACAGATCGCATGCTGAATAAATTAAGTCTAAAAACCTCAAACAAATGTCTTTTAATCATAAAGCACTTAATTAAATAATTTTTTATTAAGATATTCAGTTTTCTAGTGACCGTACACTATTTCAGGCACTGCTAGAACACATCAAGCTTAAACACAATATACAGAGGCTAGTTTTACAACGTTAATACCGAATATATTCCATCGTGTGGGTAAAAAATGATGTTTGTAAAAATCACCATATTTAAATAATGATTCGCCCCTCGTTAAGATATATCGTGTTGGTGCCACAAGATGAAATACTAAGTATACCAGGTTATTCTTTTTACAGATCCCAAACTTGCTCCAGATTCGAAGCTTAGAAGATTAAATTTATTCGTCAGCATAACACCCCACCCCACCCATCCCACCCCTTTTATGATTTCATCTCATTTTTAATGACAAATAATAAAAATATGTTACAACTTTATGGCCATAAACTAAGCAATATAAAGAAGCAAAACTTAAAAAGTTTGTTAAACTTAACAAATAATCTAATTATCAAAGTTATAATGAAAATGTGAGAGGAACTTAACAGTATTATGATATGAATCCAGAATAATCCTGTATCATTTAATGAAAGTCGAAAAGAATAAAAGATTCCATATAAGTTTCAAAACCGGAAATCTGCTGGTCCGCCAAGAATCGTGACTTAGTCAAGATGACGTTGTCCAGAACTCCTTTTGATACTTCACATGACAGGAGTTAAAAAAAAGAGCTATACATAACAATATCAGTGACTTGAGAGAGCCGAAGGATTAGTTTGACATAGTCAGTGGCAGTATATTACATTTCTGACTTTAAAAATAAATTGATCATAGTTGACCATTTAGCAAATCTAATTCAACAAGCACAGCGAGTTTCTCATTATTTCGTCAAGAAAGAAAGGGAAACAAGACGCTAACGGCTTCGAGTGAAATTTCATCAGCAAAAATTAATAATTAGAATAATTAACTTTCAACCTGGCACCGATAGGATTAAAGCTTCACGTATATATTTGTTAATATTGCCATCTTTACGAATCTTTGAATGATATACTGCACCTTATTGTGTTAGGTTAGCTTTGTTAACGGCGCTCTATTTGCGTATATTTTGACTGATATAAATATACCATATTCATTGTACCTTCGCTTTGTTTATATTGCTCAATTTACGTATCTTTTGCATCGTATGTACGTTAGCTTTGTTAATGTGGCAATAATTACATATTTCTTGAATGATGCATATCTTAAAAAAAACTTTATTAATATTGGTCTATTTAGATGTTTTTTTTTTAAATCGTATCCATGCAGGTTATCTTTATTCAGGTCGTTTTATTAACGTACCTTTCTCAATAATCACATAACAGTATTTGTTCCAAACAGTAAGAAAGGCACTTTGTAATTCCAATAAATAGTTCAATCAAATGTTTCCTGTCAAACTGTATCTAAATTTAACATCTCTACAAATTAATATTTAAACAAGAACATTGGGAAAATGAATGAATTAATTGTCCACCTCTACGTTTTTATATACAGCCATAGTGCTGTACGTCGCAGCATTTACGTACAAATGTCGCAATACTTTCTACGTGACATGTTTCACAATACCATACGTCGCAACAGAACCCACATGACTCAATCATCCAATGGAAAATCACCCCAAACGAGTAATTGTAAAACTTTTTAACACTGTATATAGCGGATATACAATCAACATTCACTCATCAAAAGCAAAGGTCACAACACAGATATACATAACACATTCCCTGTATGCAATAAAGGTTTCTTCAACGTATTAGTCAAGCATACATATGCGAATATAATAATATAACCTCCTAGGAAGATGTCTTATGAACCACATTCAATATGTACAAAATAAACCAATAAAGCTTTAAACAATTAAAATTTTTCTGAAATACTTTTCAGAAATTCGTATCCCTGACGAGCCATTAATTCCTGTTATATATCGATGGTCTTAATCTAAGTAAGGCTCTATATCGAAATATTTTCCTATTCGAACCCTGTTCTAAATGACCTTTTACACAATGGTACACGTTGCAATAGAATCCACCTGTCTCAATGATCCAATGGGAAATTATCCTAAACTGGCACACATGTTCATTTATTACGATTCATTCTAAATCCTGTCAACACATATTTATAGCCCATATACAGTCTACAGAACGCACGAAAAGCGAACGACACAATATAAAATACGTAACAATGTACCTTATTATACTTAATATTGCTCTATTTATGTCTCATTTGATTGATATACATGTACGTTAACTTTCTTAATATTGCCATATTTAGGAATAATTTGAACCGCATGTATACACGTTATATTTGTTAATGTTACCCTATTTATTTACTTCTGAGTTGAATGATATACATGTACATTAACTTTGTTAACAATGCCATGTTTACATATCGTTTGAATGATATATATGTACATTAACTTTGTTAAAAATGCCACGTTTACAAATCATTTGAATGGTATACATGTGCGTTATCTTTCTTAATATTGCCCTTTTGGGGCATCTTTTGAATGCAATACATGTACCTCATATTTCTTATTTTGCCATATTTATGTATTTTTTTTACTGATATATATGCATCTTATTATTCTAGGTATTGATCTATTTACGTATTTTTGCAGTCAAATACCAATATACTTGAGCTGGATTTGAGTGACAACTGGCTAGAAGGAAAAGGTGGTGAGCATATTGCATATCTCCTAGCTGAGAATTTGTTCATCACTGACCTTGTAAGTACCATGCTGCTCTGATTTGATGTTACAGACTAGATTCAGTTGATTTGACGCATGCTTTTTTGTGACCTCTGTTTAGCGTATGCTTAAAAGCCTTTTAACATTCATGTAAGAGTCACAATCATACACGCTCTGTCTCTGAGCGTGATTGTGCGCAAATGTTGCTGAAACATCCGAGGGCATGATCTTGGGTTATAGTACATATCTTTTTTCTTCAACAAACTTCTACGCACAGCAAAATCCCAGGGTTATAATTCTTTACTCCAACAAACACATACAAACAGCAAAATTCTAGGGCTCTAACTCATAAAAACAAGAAACGTCTTCAAACAGCAAAACCTCGGGGTTCTAACACTTTACGACGACAAACGTCTACATACAGCGAAACTATATTGCTCTAACTTTTTACGGCAACAAACGTCTACACACAGAAAAACCCAAGGCCACTAACTCTATTCTCCAACAAACGTCTACAAAGAGCAAAACTCTCTTCGTCAAAAAACGTTTACAAATTGCAAAATCTTGAGGTCTAACTCTTTACGACAACGAACGTCTACATACAGCAAAGCCTAAGGTTCTAACTCGTTACGACAATAAACGTCTACAAATAGCGAAACCCTTAGGCTAAAGTACCCACACGCACTTTAACAAACGTCAGCACACAGCGAACCCACGAGTTATTCTAAAGCCACGATAATCAAAACATGTATAAGGGTCGATGCATCAAATGTATTTAGGTTTCAAATGTTTTAGGAGCAATGGGATTTTTACTCGAATGGTCACTTTCAGGTGTTTAATCCGCCATGGTTCAATATAAGACTCTCGTCGATCGCTGAAGTCCTCAGAAAAACGTTTTTAAATCAATGAGATAAATTTGGCATAATAAATTCAGTACATCGAGATCTTAATTGCGCGTGTCGCATGTCGGTAACTCTGTGTGTGTGTGTGTGTGTGTGTGTGTGTGTGTGAGAGAGAGAGAGAGAGAGAGAGAGAGAGAGAGAGAGAGAGAGAGAGAGAGAGAGAGAGAGAGAGAGCAGTGCTCTGTTAGTGTACTATACAAAAACAGTCAACCTTGACCGATGGGGCCAGGCCACTCACTCTTCCTGTTGCTGTGGAGCCGTGCAGACCATGTCACACTGTGACACACTGTCCACTGACAAAGTTCCCCAATGAACTGCAGGCTCTGCACCTTGATGATGATAACGCTGTTAATTGGCTGACCACGCACTGCATACGACAAATAAATAAATAAATAAACAAACAAAATAAATAAATAAATAAATGAAAATAAACAAATAAACAAATAAATTAATAATAAATAAAAATAAAATAAATAATAATTTATTAAAACAAAATAAATAAATACAAAACCTAAGTATTCTGGTACATACCCTTCTATCTGTTTTAAATTGTTTTCAAATTATATATGACGACACACCAATCGTGCGTGTTTGAAGAATCTTACTCTACTAATCGTACACTTAAAATACCTTTTATCCTCACAAATCCTGGAAAAAACTTTTTCTGCAAATTAGGATTGAATTATCTTTGGCTACCCACTCCCCTATACAATGTTTTAATTTTCAAACACCAATCTGCTACCCACTACACGATTAAAATAAGTCTTTTACACAAGCTCTGCTCTACCTTCCCTTCGATCCACCACCATTTCAACCGAAAGGCACTAAGCCAACAGCACTCAACATTTTCATTAAAAAGGAAATTTATTGCATTGCTAAATTAAATCCCAAGTTATCCTAAACCTTATCTCAAAAGTCCAAAAATAGGTTTCTGAACGAATTCCTTGTCTTGAATGTGATCATTGCCAATGGTCTTTAATATGCTAATATACCAATAATCTTGGTGTATCAAAATGATATCATCCACAATGTATTTGAATAAATTCACAGTAATTCTCAAATCGTGTTTTAGACCAAACTGTCAATGAACACTGTTAGTTACAATGAATGATTCAAATAAATAATTCATCTCAAATTATATCTGAATACAGCTAAAGGATATTTCACAAAGACTAATATTAATATGGGAATGGATACTCGTCTAATTGGTTTTTCTTAAATACAGACAATCATCTGACGTATGATACAACAAAATGCCCCATAACTAGATCATTTCCAATGGACATTTCCATCACAATCTTAAATTTCTGTACACAATCTGACACAATTTAGGTAGACAATCTGACACAATTTAGGTAGACAATCTGACACAATTTAGGTAGACAATTTGACACAATTTAGGTAGACAATCTGACACAATTTAGGTAGACAATCTGACACAATTTAGGTAGACAATTTGACACAATTTAGGTAGACAATCTGACACAATTTAGGTAGACAATATGTTTTTCAAGGATAAAACCAATGTCCTTAACTCAGATCCCTGGCGTAAATGTTATTTAGAAGTGAAATTTATCTGAAAGTGTAATCTAAATTAATGGATACAAGTTAGCGATGTAATATATTTTTTGCAAATAAACTTAGAATCTACAATCATGAGTAAAGGTTAAACACACAATATGAATATACAGAACAGCTATAAAAACCCTAAGCATTCTATTATATTTTCCACCAACATTTTCATACAATATCTAAAGCCCACACTCAATGTTTCGTAAAACACAGGACTATCAACCTTTCTCTCAGCCACAAAGTTCACATAACCACTAGACCATCAAAACTGATTATTTTGACACAGCCAATGGGATACCAGGTCTGAAAATATAAATAAATGCAATACTTCACCGAACCTATAGTTTTTAAAGCCATCCAAAAAGTCTGCATTGTTCGAGAAGATTAGCTAATGCTGGATTTTATCGCATTCGACACCCCGACCCTCCATACCGAACATAAAATCAATCGAACTATAGGTATCCAAATAATCTAATTACAACTCAAAAGCTAGGCAATAATTTTCCAACTTTTAGAAACATTACTTATTTAAAGATAAATAAATCATAATTATTTACATGACGTTCAGAAATGTGTGTAAGGCACGAACTCATTCGAAGAAAAAATACATTGAAAATACAGGAAACACTTGTCAGTACTAATTAAAAAACATTTGTAGAAAAATATTTTGATCTGGTTCTTTTCTGTATACTTCTGTGGCAGTTTTTGTGATTTATCCACACAATGTGTGTCTATTTGCCTCTTCAATGTCTTAACAATCTAGTCAGATAAGCAAATAAACCATCACCTATGTCTGAAAATATACTTACCTTCTTAGTAGACTCTTATGCTTGTTTATTCGTCCTCATTTGAAGTTATGGCAAAACTGGTGCTTAAAATCATTACAAGAATCATAGCTTCCATGGGAAGATTTTCGGCCTTTTCCCTTAGTCGATAATTACACCTCGGATTAGATGAACCGCCGTTCAGAACTACTACTGTTGTTCACAGAGCATGACAATGCCGTACAACACAGATAGAAAGAGAGTCACACTCGGAAACTTGTTCGGTCTTGTCTCTTGTAACTTATATAACGCACTCTGGTGGAAGCGAATCACAAGAAAAATCACATTGATGTGTAATCATACAACCACATGCGAGGTTATTTATAGATTTATGTGAATGGCCAAACGATGTTTCAACTGTCAGAAGCTGAGACGGCGAGACGTACAATGGAGCCGTGATTATATTCACTTAAGAAGTAAGCAATTTCTGAAATAGGATGTCTGTCTTGAAACTCGAAGGAAAGTTTAAGAAATTGGTTTATTTAATATGATATTATCTTAATTAACTATAAGAACTGCTGCCGAATTTGATCAGTCAAAATGGTATAAGCAAGGTACCATCTTTATGGACTTTTTCTTAACTAATTAAAATATGTCATGTGTCTTAATGTGCTTTTGGAAGACCCACGTTTCTGAGAGCATTCTTTGTGAGCAACACAAGTAATGTAATAGAAAAGATTTATTCAAAGAATTCAACTTGATTCACGGTGTATTCAATGATCAGCTGTGTCGAATGTAACAAGCTGTCAACTTAATTCACGGTGTATTCAATGATCAGATGTGTCTGATGTAACAAGCTGTCAACATGATTCACAGTGTATTCAATGATCAGCTGTGTCTGATGTAACAAGCTGTCAACTTGATTCACGGTGTATTCAATGATCAGATGTGTCTGATGTAACAAGCTGTCAACTTGATTCATGGTGTATTCAATGATCAGCTGTGTCTGATGTAATAAGCTGTCAACTTGATTCACGGTGTATTCAATGATCAGCTGTGTCTGATGTAACAAGCTGTCAACTTGATTCACAGTGTATTCAATGATCAGCTGTGTCTGATGTAATAAGCTGTCAACTTGATTCACGGTGTATTCAATGATCAGCTGTGTCTGATGTAACAAGCTGTCAACTTGATTCACGGTGTATTCAATGATCAGCTGTGTCTGAACAAGCTGTCAACTTGATTCACGGTGTATTCAGTGATCAGCTGTGTCTGATGTAACAAGCTGTCAACAAACTTTCATAAGTTTAAACCAATTTTTTAAATCGAATATTTGTTAATTACTTGAATTTTAGTCCAAGTGTGATGATGCATGTCACTGTTGATCAATTTTTTTTTTCTTTCAGAATATCTCTAATAATCATATAGGTAGCCGTGGTATCGAAGCTCTTTGTAGAATGCTGCAGAGCAACACAACTCTAAAGAGGATCAATGTGTCAGGTATATATCATCAATTGGTCAGGTATATAACATTAATTTGTCAGGTATATAACATCAATGTATCAGGTATATAACATTAATGTGTCAGGTATATAACATTAATTTGTCAGGTATATAACATCAATGTATCAGGTATATAACATTAATGTGTCAGGTATATAACATTAATGTGTCAGGTATATAACATTAATGTATCAGGTATATAACATTAATGTGTCAGGTATATAACATTAATGTGTCAGGTATTTAACATTAAAGTATCAGGTATATAACATTAAAGTATCAGGCATATAACATTAAATTATCAGGTATATAACATTAAAGTATCAGGTATATAACATTAAAGTATCAGGTATATAAAATCAATGTATCAGGTATATAACATTAAAGTATCAGGTATATAACATTAAAGTATCAGGTATATAACATTAAAGTATCAGGCAAATAACATTGAAGTATCAGGTATTAAAGTATCAGGCATATAACATTAAAGTATCAGGTATATAAAATCAATGTATCAGGTATATAACATTAAAGTATCAGGCATATACCATTAAAGTATCAGGTATATAACATTAAAGTATCAGGCATATAACATTAAAGTATCAGGTATATAACATAAAAGTATCAGATATATAGAATCAATGTATCAGGTATATAACATTAATGTATCAGGCATATAACATTAAAGTATCAGGTATATAACATTAATGTATCAGGTATATAACATTAAAGTATCAGGCATATAACATTAAAGTATCAGGCATATAACATTAAAGTATCAGGCATATAACATTAAAGTATCAGGCATATAACATTAAAGTATCAGGTATATAGCATTAAAGTATCAGATATATAGAATCAATGTATCAGGTATATAACATTAATATATCAGGCATATAACGTTAAAGTATCAGGTATATAACATTAAAGTATCAGGCATATAACATTAAAGTATCAGGCAAATAACATTAAAGTATCAGGTATATAACATTAAAGTATCAGGCATATAACATTAAAGTATCAGGTATATAACATTAAAGTATCAGATATATAGAATCAATGTATCAGATATATAACATTAATGTATCAGGCATATAACATTAAAGTATCAGGTATATAACATTAAAGTATCAGGCATATAACATTAAAGTATCAGGTATATAAAATCAATGTATCAGGTATATAACATTAAAGTATCAGGTATATAACATTAATGTATCAGGCATATAACATTAAAGTATCAGGTATATAACATTAAAGTATCAGGTATATAACATTAAAGTATCAGGTATATAAAATCAATGTATCAGGTATATAAAATTAATGTGTCAGGTATGTAACATCAATGTAACTGACATAATATGAATTAATATTTTGTCCTTAACTTTGACTTATTGTTTTGCAGATCATTTTGTCCTAAATTTTTATTGTTTCGTGGTTCCGATTATTTTGTCCCAAATTTTGATTTATTTTGGTCCAATCAGTTTGTTCTAAATGTTTATTGTTTTGTTGCTCCGATTATTTTTTTCTTAAATTTTGATTTATTCTGGTTAAAATAAGTTTGTCAAAGTTTATATTTATTTGTTTCAGAAAATTGCTCCTGAATATTGATTAATCGTGGCTCAGGCCAAGATATATAAATTTTCTGATTTGACAAAAACGTGTGTGTTGAAGACACGTTGTCCTAAATGATCAGCTCTGTCTGATGTAACAAGCTGTCAACAAAATGTCATAAGTTTATACGAAATTTTGTATCGTATATTTGTTAATTACTGTAATTTTGTCATTTTCCTTAAACGTCCAGATGAAAAAATAAAGTCTTTTTCATCTAGTCTATGTGTGCATGCATCAATGCATGTATTTGTGCATACGTGCAGGTGTATGACACAGCTCCTCCAGCACCGTTTTAGAAAGAAACTTAAAACTTTGTTATACGAGTTGGAGAGGTATGTGGGGCGATTGGTGGAAGGGGTAATAGTGTGGTATATAATAAAAAATTGGATGTAGTTTAAAGGCAGATTTCTAGCAGATTTTGTGTATCTGTGCATCTGGATCGTTTTTGTCAAATCCTGAAGCAGGAAATGAAACAAGCGTGCGCTTGAATGATTTTGTCGCCCTCTGTGAGGTAAATTGAGCGTATCTGATTCTATCTTGAAGGAAATGGTCTGATTGACACCGATGCTGTTTTCGTTGGAGAAGCCATAAAGGTAAGAACCAGAAACCTTTTACTTTGTTTCTTAGTAAAATAATTTATGCACATTCCCATAATGTATGTTTTCATCTCAAGAGTTAATGTAAATCCACTTCTTCCTTTTCCTCATTTACGTTTGGTATTTCTAATGACTAACTCATTGGTATTTCTAATGACTAACTCATTGGTATTTCTAATGACTAAATCATTGGTTTTTCTAATGACTAAATCATTGGTTTTTCCAATGACTAACTCATTGGCAGTTCTAATTAACAACTCATTGCTATTTCTAATGACTAACTAATTGGCATTTCTAATGAATAACTCACTGGTATTTCTAAGACTAACTCATTGATATTTTAATTACTAAATGATTGGTATTTATAATGACTAACTCACTGATATTAACATGACTAACTCATTGATATTTCTAATGACTAACTGATTGGTATTTATAAGACTGACTCATTGGTATTTCTAATGACTAACTCATTAGTATTTCTAATGACTAACTCATTGGTATTTCTAAGACTAACTGATTGGTATTTCTAATGACTAACTCACTGATATTTCTAATGACTAACTCATTGGTATTTCTAAGACTAACTCAATGATATTTCTAATGACTAACTGATTGGTATTTCTAAGACTAACACATTGATATTTCTAATGACTAACTGATTGGTATTTCTAATGACTAACACATTGATATTTATAATGACTAACTCATTGGTATTAATAATTACTAACTTATTGGTATTTCTAATGAATAACTAAATAATTTATCTCCAGTCGTGTTACATACTGTATTCAAGTGTTACGTATTATGTTAAAGGCGTTACATGTTATGTAAAAGGTGTTACATACTATGTTAAGATGTTACATGTTATGTTAAAGGTGTTAATGCCATATTTAATATGTCCATACTGTTGTTTGTTTGCATCCAAATCTTGTTCAGAAGATAATGGAATAACATGGTATGTGAAAAACGTGAAATCTTTTAAACGAGTTTTCTAATTGTGTTACATGTCTACCTGTAAAATTCCAGAATGAAATCCCACAAACAGGTCTATGCTGTCCAATTAAGCTGATCTATCAATAACCCCATGCTATACTGTGCTCTGTATACGTCAACAGGGTCAATGAGTGTAGTTATCAAGAGTTTAAATATTATATATGTAAACGTTTTAGCTTCAATATAATGTTTTTATTTAAAACTCAATAAAAATGTGTGATAGATATTTAAGTCTATACTCTAAGTCTTAATCAGCGTCCAATATTAATTACAGTACAGAAAGGAGAACTTTTGTAACTTTTTAAAACCTAGCATCCTTTAAATCAACTGATTTATTCAAGTTTGGCATATTCTAAATTGACTCTAAAACAAAACATTAGGCCTACGGTCCATTACGTATATCGTAATGTTTAACGTAACTTTTTTGTTTTAATTTATTTTGGTATTTCGTTACTAGTAGTAGTATTAGCAGTAGTTTTAATATTACTATTATTGTTACTATTATTAACCATAGTCATGCGCTCTTTCGCAGGAGAATAACCGACTGAAGGAGTTTGATTTGAGTCATAACTACTTTAGTGACAAGGCGGGAGTCATATTTGGCAAAGCTTTAGGTAAAACAATTTACATTTCTTTATACAACTTTGCAAAACTATGTGAGATGTCGGGTACCATTGTGAACAGGAGACTTTTCCATGCATTTTCAACTTACGAATATTTCATAAATTATATATGGCATTTGTTTTCTTTTTTTAAAAACCTTTTAAAAGTATTTTAAATTATCAAAAGCTTATTAAATAATTCATATGACTTTGTAAGAAGCTTACATGTTTCAGAAGATATTTCATATAATACATGATATCGCGTGCATTGGCTTGATATATTAGATATCCTTTCCAGGTTAATGATATCTCATACAATTATATTTGCCTGTCTTAAAAATTGAATGAGACATATAACATTGAAGCACAATAATTTGGATTGCAATATAGACCTAATGTCTTATATACATATATAAGTTTCCAGGTGAAATATGTTGATCAATCATATTAGTGTAATTTTGCCAACGGGAAGATATTGTATTCCTGTCTAGACCGTATATTTACTAGATATGAGTTTGTAAAACATGTATGCTTCAGCATCAGCCCAAAACAGGAAAGTTTGAAAGAAATCAAAATGATTAATAATTCCACTATGCTTTTGGGACAATAATCCTAAGTCCAAAATGCCGAAACTATTTCAGATACTGCGTTGTAAGGATCAGAAAATATAATCACGTCATCTACATTAGAATACAAATCAGGTCATCTACTTAAGGATACAAATAAGGTTATCTACACAAGGATACAAATTAGGTCATTATATAGGGATACAAATTAAGTCATCTACATTGGGATACAAATTAGGTCATCTACATAGGAATTCACATTAGTTTATCTGCATAAGAATACAAATTATGTCATCTACATAGGAATTCAAATTAGTTTATCTGCGTAAGAATACAAATTAGGTCATCTTCGTAAGAATACAAATCAGGTCATTTACATAAGGATACACTTAAGGTCATCTACATAGGATACAAATTAGGTCATCTATATCAGGATGGAAATTAGGTCATCTACATCAGGATACAAATAAGGTCATCTACATGAGAATACAAATCAGGTAATTTACACGAGGATACAAATTAGGCCATATAAATGACAATATAAATCATGTCATTTACACGAGATACAAATTTGGTCATCTACATGAGGATAATAAATATAAGATACAAACCATTATTAGGTCAATACGTTTGTTCCTGCAGTCGAAAAAGATGAGTTTTAAGAGCACTCTCAAAAGAAACCATTGTGTCTTTGTGTCTAATTTCAATGGCCAATTCGTTCCACATCGCTAGGCCCTGGTATGCGAAAGAACGTTGTCCATATGACTTCGTTTTCATAGTGGGAACGATGAGTATACGATTGTCAGACAAGGAGCGGAAGTACCTTGCTGGTATACACACGGGTGAGGCCGGATAGGTATGCTGGACTGGAGTCTGTCATTGAAACATAGCACAGAGAACAAATTTTGTGTTTGATTCTGTATTGAATTGATGAATAGCCAGTGTAGGGTACAGAGCAGTGGCAAAGTGTGCTCTGATCGAGGTACTCTAAAGATGATCCAAGCAGCTGTGTTTTGAACGTTTTGATGTTTCTGGAGTTGATTTTGTTATGAACCAGACATAAATGAGTTATAATAGTCCAGTCTTGAAAGTAATAATGAACACGCAAGTGTTTTAGTGGCATCAACTGAAAGATATTTGCGGATGGAACTGATGCGTCTCAGTTCAAGATATGCAGCCTTGCATATGTTCATGACATGTTCGTGTAATGTGAGAGTACTGTCTAGAGTAACACCTAGGTTTCGTACTGACTGAGAATTTAATGTTGGTGTGGCTGATATTTATTGTCTGCGGTAAATGATGTGAATGAGAAAGTAGTTTTGTTGTGATCAGAATAGCCACAGTTTTATCATCATTCATCTGCAGCTTGTTACATGTCATCCATGATTTCACACCAGCAATGCACCTCTCTACTCCATTGATGGTAGCATCAACTTTAGTTGGGTGGCTAGACTTGTATATTTGGGTGTCATCAGCGTACAATTGGTGAGACACTGGGTGATGATCTATGACTCTTAAGAGTGGCTGCGTGTATAGAATAAAGAGATCAGGTCTAAGAACAGACCCCTGTGGAACACCAAAACATAAATCACCTGGGCTGGAATGTATTCCATTTGCAGATACATATTGTGTCCTGTTGCCTAAGTAGGACTTGAACCACTGTAAGTCTATATTATGAATGCCAAATACATCCTGGAGACGGTGAAGTAATATATCAGTCTATTGTGTCAAATTCTGCAGACAAATCAAGGAGGGTGAGGACAGTAATCTTTCCACTATCCAAAGCAGGGAGAATTCATTAAATATTTTCAGAAGAGTAGTTTCAGTACTGTGGCAAGGGCGATATGCAGACTGTAAATTGCTGAAAAGACTGATCGAATTCAAATGAGATAAAAGTTGGGCTAGAACAACTTTTTCTAAGGTTTTTTTTATATGAATTGGAGATTACTACTGGGCGGTAGTTCTTTAAATCGTTATGGTCAAGTGTTGGTTTCTTCAGCAGAGGCTTTACGATGGCAGTTTTGAAACATGATGGGGATATTGGGTTCAAGCTCTCAAGCAGCAGTGATGTCGGAATTGGATCAAGTTCACAAGACTTTGGTGCACTCTTCGTCACGATTGTCCGTACTAAATCAATAGAGACAGGTTCAAATGCTCCAAATGGTTGTCGCTGAAATTCTGTATCATAACTGTATGGTGACGAGTCAATTGAACTGTGTTGTCAAGCGAATCTCTAATGGTTTGTACTTTGTCACGGAAGAAATTTGCAAATAGTCCCGGAGGGTCTACTGGAGAGAATGTAGTTGGAAGTGGTGTACATTTGTTCCTTGACATTAGTTTGTTAGTTATCTCGAAGAGCTCTTTGCAGCTGGAACTCTCCGTGATCTTAGTACTATAGTGAGATAATGTTGCTAAATGGACTATGTTTGTGACGTTCTTCTTCGCTGCTTCATAGATTTGTTTATGAAAAGTGAGTCTGGTGGAAAGCCAAAGCCTCTCTGCTTTTCGGCGATGTCTTTTAGCAGGGCGAAGCTGGTCCCTAACATTGCTATACCTTGGAAAACACTTTTTTCATTGATACTCTGCATTTGGGGGCTGGGTGATATTTCTCAAGCAATGAACGCAGGCAGTTATCGAGTTGTTCTGCTGTAGGATGTAAGTAAGTTGTTAGATTTAAAATACAAATTAGGTTATATACATAAGGATACAAATTAGGTCATCTACAGATTAATATAAATCAGTTAATCTACACAAAAATACAGATACGTTAGAAAAATATAAATGGTCTACATTACGTAGTTTTTGTGTAAAATACTAACACGATTCTTGGACTGGTGGACGGACGGACGTTCTGATGTACAAACATACTGATGGACGTGACCAAATCAAAATACCTTTGATGTGGATTAAAATAAAAGATGGAAATCCTTTTAATGCAGTAATTTTGCGTTACTTAGATGCGTTGTCTACAAAAACATGACAAAGCAACAAATATACTCTGCAACAGATAGAGTCACACAAAGATACACCAAGCTTAACTATATATTTAAAAAAATTGAGTACGGAAATATTCCGGCAAAAATATTGAGCAATAAAGTAACAATTTCCAGTTGAATTCGTGTCAGTCCTATTCTTCTATTGTATAATAAGGATATATAACATCCCATTCAGCTTTTTCTTTTTTGTCTTTCTAAAGCTGAGAATGAGACTATTGAAGAATTGAACTTGAGCTGGAATGCTTTCCGTTTACAAGGAGGTGTCGAACTATGTATGGGAATATCTGTAAGTAAACTTTTCGCGATCTGGTCTTTGTATAATACACAACGGGTAAGTGTTGGTTTTTAAGTTCCTGCTCAATGACTTTATAATGCTGCCAACACTCCAACAACTCAAGACCAAACTTTACGCTATGGTGAGAAATCGCATCGCTGGGCTTAGTGCTATTTTCTTTCGAACGCACACTGAATAGGTTATTTTCTTTTATATAGAATTGTTTTGAAAAGTTTAAATTCTGTTACGGTAAAAGTCCTATAGGCCATGTAGGCGTTAAAATCCGACAACTTCAGTAATGGGATTCATTTGCTGGGATTTAGTCACACATTCCTTTAAATGACAACTGTTCACATTATTCGGATCATCATACAACCATATTCCTATGGAAGGTTATTATTTATACGCTACGAGAAATAAATAAGGCAAAATCAATGTTAAATCATGTAGACATTTTAGGACGCGGTCATCCTGAAGGTGTGATCCAGTACAAACCAGATTGAATGTTGTACGTTGTGACGTCACAATAAACGCTACGTGAGATGATGTGACTACATGCCCAGACGTGCTCTTTGATTCACCCAGTTTAGTACATTCTATCAAGGAACAGCCATTGCGACAAATAATGTTTGTCTGGAAGTGTTTTGGTGATATATAAGGTGCAGAATAAGGATTGAACAGGCTTCGGTTCAACTATTTTAGTATTAGATTTTAGAACAATACTTAAAATTTAATTTAATTTGAGTAAATGCACCTACATGTCCCGTATGACCTTTACTATAACCAGAATGTTTTGAGCGGGTTGTGTTTTGTTTGGATGAATGTGATGAACAAGGTGAATTTCATCAGCTTAATTAGAACTCATTGTTCATCTCATCAGACTTAACAAGTTACGCTCATTAGGCACAACTGAATGAAAAAGAACCACTACAACTCGACTACTCTTATCACACTTAACACAGAGCAGCAACCAAGTTGCACTCGTTCAGCCCGACCAAACGGCACATGACCCTTTCATATTAATCATCCCTAATGCCGCTGCTTAGGATGCTGAGCTTAGCAGAGTCAGCAAAAGCCACTCATACACCCCACCAAACAATATAGAATCCCTTCATCTTAATCAGCCCCCAGCTCGACCGAATAGCGAGGAATCATTGGATAATCCCTCTTAGTGATGTTGTATAGCTCGCCAAGATATGCCGATCAAACAAGATATGTGTATGTATCCTGACCAAACAGATAACATATACAGATAACATTCACAGATAACACACACAGTGCACATCAGTCCTTCCAGTTGTGTCCTAAAGCCCTGTTGACAAATCATTAAGAAACCGTACAGAACATTGTTTAGCATAGTAAACTTGACAGAAACAGGAAGGTCTGCTCAGTCCCGGATTACCCATTAGGCAGAGTAGGCAACTGCCTATGGGTCCCGCGACTTTTATGGGCCCCATCAGGGGCCCCCATGAGACCGTGACCGTGGGTCTGGGGCCCCAAAAGTTTGACTGCCTATGGGCCTCCACGGTGCTTAATCCCGCGCTGGGTCTGCTCATTCAGCCTGTAGTAATAAGCCATACATGCTTAAACCTATAACCCTCAGCCAATGTAACAGTTCAATGTACGTTTCTGTTCAGCAAATCTAATTTAATAAGTTCTTCCCAACAGAAATGAATTCTGTTCAGCACGTTCTGAACAGCTGAGGACAATACATCATGCATTCTGATCAAGAGAACACGACATATTCGGTGCGATTAAAAATGCACAGAACATAACCTGTTCAAAACGTATTATCCGCCATCTCCCACCTCAGTAGAACGTAGTCTATTAATATGACAAAGTCGATCCAACCAATCGCTCTACACATAAACTTCGCACGAAGGGCCCAGTCGACACATAGGACTGTGATTTATACTTGTTCTAACCAGCAACCACTTAGACTTTTGACCGCCTGTTTCAGCGACTTTATTTACGCTTGTCTTAAATCAGATAAATGTTCAACAGAGAAAACATGCTGGAAACAGGATGAGAGGTGGCTGGCGAATGAGCCAATGGGGTTGGGGTGGTAGGTAAGTATAATGTTTCTTGTCAGAGCAATAAAATACCACCCCCGACCCAGATGTGTGATACAACTTTCCTGGCGAACTGGATCCGCATGGTTGAAGGGAGTATACCCATTCGGTTTAGCTCGGCAATGGCAGCGGGGCACATTATGGTGAACAATACAACACATAACACATATATCAGTACAGGATATACCAATATCACAAAAATTAATTTAGCATTTAAGTATTGGAGTTTTGAAGTGGTGGCAGCAACGCCAACTCATTAGGCAACAACCTCCAAACTAACTCTAACCCCTAAAGATAAAATAAAAATGAAACCTACCGTAATACAGAATTGGAAAACATCGAATAAAGGGACTAATTGAGTACAATGAAGGAAAGCTCAATTATGTTTTGAGCTAAAGATTTGCATTGAATAATTTTTAAAACAAAAAAATAAGTATCCCCTGAATATTTTCTTTAGTATTTTATTTGATTAGAAGAATAATCGACTACAGATCGTAAACCTGGCTATGAATGGGCTTGGTAACGACGGAGCCCTTGGGGTAGCAGAAATGATCAAGAACTCTTCCACCCTGACCCACCTTGACATTAGTAGCAACCGGATCGGGTTACCGGGGACCAGTGCTATTGCAAAGGCTCTGGAGGGCAATGAACTGCTTAAGGATTTTAAGGTATGTTTCAGTGATCCATATGTCTTGAGGTATTGACAGATTTAAAGGGAAGGGCTATAGGCTTTAATGCGGAAGGTAGGTGTTGAAAACAGCACTAGAACATGATCAATCAAATAATCTGATTCAGATGTTATACTTAGGTCTCGTTGGGTGGTTTATACTATATATATATATATATATATATATATATATATATATATATATATATATATATATATATATATATATATATATATATATATATGTGTGTGTGTGTGTGTGTGTGTGTGTGTGTGGATAGATAGACAGATAAGAATACAAATCATATGGTAAATAACAGTCCTTTCAAGTGCACTAGATCCAGCAAGGGATCACGTGTGTCAGGGATTGTTTGAATTAAATCCAATACCATGACAACCTTTTCATTTTTTTTTTCATCCGCGATATTATCAGTCAGAACATTTAAATGTGAGATATGTATGAATCATTTTTGTACATTCTTCCATATGAAACGAAGTAGGTCAAATACGTCGTTGTTTTATCTAAAAGACGCACGATTCTTCTCACACTAGGATGGTACCAGTATTCAAACCCCAAGATATCAAGCAAATACTTACATGGAAAATATTGTGTTATGGCTATAGATCTTAAAATATATAACACATGTAAAATAAAGAAGAAAAACAGTCAGAGTAAGTAACATCAACAAGTTGTGTATTTCTCTAACATACTTCGCGATCATTCAGGAGTAATGTACAGTATTATGAATTAAGTCCTAAATAATCAAAATATCCTATCATAAGTACGAAAAAAAAAGAATGTTTCAAAAAATATGGAATGCCACCAGTCTTGAATGTCCTCGTGCAACACAATGGTGCATTCTAGAATGTCTTTGAATGAATTCACAACAATTCCAATGTAGTGTGTATAAGTAAAAACAATGTCAGTGAGTAATTTGGTAATTCCGATGAATGTATCCGAGGCTGTACATAATGTATATCATTTCCATGGTCATGGCCTATTACGTTTGAAGTTATTTTTTATATAAATAGAAATGGTACAAACGTGTTATCTGTATTTACAAATCTAGAGGTCCATTACTAAAATAAAATAAACACTGATAATACTGGTTGAGATGATTAGTTGTGAACTTGGTTGTGGTTTTATCATCACACATTCATATTGCTTTGCAAATTTTTGATGAACAGAAAATGCCTGCATTACAACCCATCGACATACATGCAATTTGTACTTTATTATAGGTATAAATATCTGAGTATGAAATCGCATTATAATTAAGATGTGTCTTGAATATGGAGTCGGATTTGTAAATATGCATGGGCATCCGCAGCATAGGTAAATATTGGCTTTAGTTTCAGACTGATTATTATACTAGCTCTCCCGGCGGTGACTGACTAGACGCCCCCCCCCCCCCCAAAAAAAAAAAAAAAAAAAAAAATTCTGACCCCTCCTGCAAAATATCCTGCGGATGCGCATGTAAGTACGCCTTTTGAGACTGTTTTTACCGGTGGAACATAATACGATACGTGTCCTTAGAATCATCATAAGCCACGAGCGAAATTTCAATTTGCTCATGTGTATGACCTGTAGCTGCATGTGCTGAAATTTCCTTGTTTTGTAACAGATACGCATAAACAAAACTGTCACGCACAAGGCACTGCAACAATCTCTTACACATCAATGAAAGGGCGGTTTTATAACCCGATAGCATTCTGCGTTTGGAAGAGAAACTCAATGTCTCATTGAAACCGCGTAAACATTCATGTAGTGTGACGATGACGAGAAAAGTTAACTCGTGTTTACAGCGATCGGTTAAGCTGGTTGATGCATATTAATCAGAAAACAGGAAAGGTAATTACAGACATGTACTTATGAGAAATTAGCGCCATGGATTATTGCCCTTGACTTGAGACTGCGTTCTTTCACAAATTATGGTTCTAGATATACCACGTCCGCCAATTCTGCGCGTTGGGTAATTAGGTGCAACGACACGTCATTTCTGTAAACAATGGATCACGTGTTATTTTTGGTCAAAATTTCATTCTTTTTTCAAGAAAGAACGATCTTTCTTTAATTAGAAAAAGTTATATTCATAAAAACTACAAAAATAACCCACATTTCGACTCGAAATGCTTATGAAAATGTGATTTCTAAATGCCAATATGAAACCCCACTCCATAACCTTCTTGAACCTGTAACCCAGAAAATCCTATTGACTATGAATCTGTTATGATCATACAAAGAAATACATTTTATAAAAGATGGAAAGGTATACCTTAAAAACATTCTGCATCTTAATCCAAGTTTCCAATTTTGCATAAAGTTGTCCTACACGTACAAAATCGTCTGCTATGAACTAAATCAGATTGCCACTAGGACGTAAATGTCACAAAACTTTCCCTGCTTATAGCCTGTTTCTAAGTTCTTTAAGAATTTTTCCATATAAACAAGACGTTGCAAACCCATTACACCCTATTCATTGTTGTGTCTCTTACACATAATAGCTAATTATTTTATTTAAAATGTTGATCTTCACTAATTATTTTACTTGATCGGTTTAGTTGGCCTAATATCGCTTGCCATTTATTGGCAGTGTTGCGTTGAATTTTGTAAAACTAGCTATAAACCTGACCTAATTACTCGACTGAACTGCTGACAGAAACAGTCCGAAGTAATATATTTCATCTATACAGTCCGATGGATAAAATATTACATCTTTTCAAAGCTGTGTGCAGAATTGGCAGACATATCGCGAATCATGAAAACACGGAAATGGTATCCCGTATGTCCCAAATTAATATTATTTTGAACTGAATATTCTGGTGACAATTGCCTCTTTTTAAATGGTAAGCATTGCAGTATTATATTTTTGTCACGCAGTCGATCTCAGAATGCGTTTTGCTTCAATATTGAAGACACAAACATTAGGTGCACAGAAATGTTCGACAGCATTGTACATTCAATTTACTTCTTCATATCTCCTGAAGCAAAATCCCAGGAGATAACTTCGAGCATGGCATATTAAACATCATTTATTATCCGTGTATCTCTTATACAAGCTTCTTTGCAGATATTGTAATCAAATCGTGGAAAGTTAGCTCCCTTACTTTTACGTCTGGTGTCGCTAGTGTAAAGGAGGACTGTGACCCTAATATTTATATTGCCATAGTCGTGTTTAAGTGTTCGCCTTTGTCTATTATTTGACAGAAATGTTGTAAATTGTGTACACGTTAAAGCCTAAATGTGTGATTATTACTCAATTTACGAACCCCTCCGGTGGTCTAGTGGTTAGAGCGTCTGCCCTGAATGTGGTAGGTCGTGGGTTCGAACCTCGGCTGAGTCATACCAAAGACTTCTAAAGATGGTACTAACAGCTGCCTCACTAAGCGTTCATCATTAAGAGACTAGTGTTAGGAAATGTCGGTCTGATATCAGGATAATGTGACTGGGTGGGAAATCATGCTACATCGCTGCGGCATGATGCCCCAGTGCTAGACATCACTGTAAACTGCCACACTGCTAATATTGTAGCGAGATGACTGGAAAATTGTTAAAGCGACGATAAAAATCTAACACACATACAGACATACACTATTACGGGTTTTGATGTTGATTTATTAATAAAAAGAAAAATATATAGCAGCTTATATATTTATGAACGTTTATACTAAGATCATGCTGATCAATGATTTCGAAACCAATAAACTTTAACAAATAATTAATCCTCATTTTTAGTAATCCTATACTGTACGTTAGATCTATGATGGAAAAAATTCAGTCATACAATCAGACATGTTAGAAGACCTAAACTGTTTTCAAAACCTGAAGAGTAGGTACCTGCAAGGAATACGGCATTTTCTTAAAAAAAAACTTTCATTTTATAGTATGATTTTACATCCTCACTAATGTCTTTTTCTTTGTTATTTCCAGATGGGTCATAATCCTATTGGAGTGGATGGTGCCAAGATGCTCCTGAAAGTTATTACTGCTGAAAATAGTCGACTTGTTCTAAAATGTTTTGATATATCGGTGAGGTTACGTGTTGTGTACCGTTATCGTATTTCGTCATATTTTAATGTAGGGTCTCCATCATCAAAAGTTTTCGATCATGCAACTCACCATGATAACAATTTATTGAAAATACATTTATACTACTGATTCCATGTAATAAAGAGTAGTACTACTTGAACAGAGGGGCCACGAGTGGATGAGTTGTCTAAAGCGCTCTCCGTTATGGATCATTGCCATCTCATATCTGTCTGCGTGGGTTCGAGTCTCAGATTCAGCCAGTATGGGTATGTGAGAATATTTGCCAGTAGCTTCACGTGGGTAGGTGGTTCTTTCCGGGGATTTTTCCGGGTTCTTCCTCCACCATTAATACTAGCCGCCATGTATATCGTGTACTGAAAATGGCGTTAAACCCAACAACAACAACAACAATTACTACTACTTTAAAGAGTGATTGAACCCTGGGTTTTATACTTGCCTGTCCGGTACACAGCTGCACTCCAAGCATTCCAGTCGAATCTTTTGGGGTTGAGTTTAAGTTTCCAAACAGTTTGGAGAATACTAGACCGAATTGTGTATTATGAAATCAATTTGAGTATGAAATTTATATTTGTGTTATGCTATCATATTAGGTATGACATTAATATTCGCGTTATGAAATAAATTTCACTATAAAATTAATATTGGTTTTATGAAGTCAATTCTAGTATGAAATTCATATGTGTGGTATAAAAACTAATTTGAGTATGAATTTCATATTCGCTTTATAAAACTAATTTGAGTATGAAGTTCATATTCGTGTTCTGAAACCAACTTGAGTTTCGAATTCATATCTGTGCAATGCAATCATGAAATTCATATTCGTGTTATGAAATCAATTTGAGTATAAAATTCATAATCATGCTATGAAATGCATCTTATAATGAAATTCGTTATCGTGTTATGAAATAATTTGAGTATGAACTTCTCACGCAACTCAGATGGCAAACTATTTGACCTTCTGTTCATCTATTCCCAGAGACGTTTACAGCTAAGATTTTAAAGGTCGGCTATTCTTGTTGCTTTGAAAATAAAAATAAAACAATTAACTATGTGGATACTTCTAGTTTCTGTGTTAGGTTTAGTTTTAGTTATGTGCTGCAAACGTTTGGAGCAGTGTATTGCAAATTGGTAATGCAACCCTGTCCCTAGGGATTCTATTACCTATACTAGAACGTTCAGTGAGCTTCCCGGGGCATAATTCTATTTCCTATTCTTGAATGTTCAGTTATCTATAACTCTGTAATTAAAGGACGTACTACAATATGTACAATACCTTATTCTTGAAGAAAGTTAATGTCTTGTTGGTTTGCACAAAATCATAAAAATGATCCTTACTCCAGCCCAAGTGAGCTGTTGTGTTGAGTCTCTAAGCAAGGCCTTACTCCGGTTCAAGTCAGCTGCTGTAGGCAAGGCCTTACTACAGCCCAAGTCAGCTGTCGTGTTTAGTCTCTAGGCAAGGCCTTACTACAGCCCAAGTCAGCTGTCGTGTTAAGTCTCTAGACAAGGCCTTACTACAGCCCAAGTCAGCTGTTGTGTTGAGTCTCTAGGCAAGGCCTTACTCCAGTTCAAGTCAGCTGCTGTAGGGAAGGCCTTACTCAAGCTCAAGTTATATGTTGTGTTGCGTCTCTAGACCAGCTCAAGTTAGATATGTTGAAACCCTAAACAAAGCCTTACTCCAACTAAGGTCAGATGCCGAGTTGTGTCTCTAGGCAAGGTATCTTACATCCATTGGATAGCACCAAATAGTGATACATGTGCTCTACCTAACAGTGTTACGTGTGCTGCACCAAACAGTGTTATGTGTGCTGCACCAAACAGTGTTACGTGCGCTGTTATCCTTCTAGTCAATGAATGAATGAATGAATGAATGAATGAATGAGCTAACCAATCAATCAATCAAAACAGTGATTCTGCAGCTGAAAAAGAAAGAACAGACTTCGTGAATTATTGTCGAAATTATTAAACGGTTTAATTTTTACAGATTGCAGTCTAGTTATTTTCAGAACATAATCCATAAATTTCTAATGTGAAGAGTGACAAAAAGAAAATAATGAAAAATTAAACTTTCTACATTCCTTATAAGAGATGTATAACTGCTATACGGTTTATAAATAGAATATGCCAGTTACAAAGATGTCCCCGACAAGGAAAGTGAAGTACTTAATGTCTACACTAAAAAGTGCCTTTTGTAATGTCCGTAAGAACTAAAACCACATTAAGCGTGAAAGTATAGGGAAATTATGTTTGTCAGTGCCATGAATAAAATACGTGAAAACAAAAAGAGTTAAGAAACAATAGATGATGCCGCACTCGTTAATCAGCTCAGGGGAAATTGAACTTTAACAACACAGAATCAACGTGTTAAGCATATTGTATAGTAAAACTACGGTAAATCAGAATTAGTAAATGAAAAAAAATAATTCAAACATTACATTAATCGCGCATCATCTCGTGGCATATGGTTAAAAGATCATGGTGTTCATGCCGACTAGTTATTCATAGCATTTCTATCAGAATAATTTGGGAATTTAACTGACCAATCAGGCGCTTGTTTGGGTATGTTAATTGACAGTCAGTGAAGCCGATAGACCTCATCTAATCACTTATTCTCAATATCCAGTTTTTAGGACTGAAAGTCCACCTTCGTTTGATGAGAACTGTCAAGATATAATTTTTAAATTATTTTCTTTTTCTTTGCAGGGTGTAGATGTCGATAAGGAATTCAGAGATATGAAACTGTTGTATCTGGCGACCAAGAAAATTAATATCTCCCAAGGTGCCATTCTTGGAGAATATGTATTGGGAATGAAGAAGATGACCAAGGCACGTAAGTTCACTTATTTAAATTCATCGGTCCTCAAATTCATCAAATTATTCTGATTACTAGTACATTAAATTCAGTAAAAGTTCAGAATAAATCGAAAAACTGAAGATAATTACGTATCTGTTATAACTCCTAGTGTGTTAATGTGTCAACAGTCTTTTGTTGAATGACATAAATATAATTCCTGGTTTGAATACACTGTAAATTTCAGTGAATGTCTCTGTCCAATAATTGTTTTTATATCACTTTTGTATTTCCAGAAAAAAATAATCACTTTTATTTTATGCTCAGCAGTGAATTACTTGATTTTCTAGTTAAAATAATATTGATATTTCACTGCAGTGAAAAAATAACAAGTGGAAAAAATAACAGTGAAAAAATAACAATATTTTTTCACTACAGGAACTACATTTTTGGGTCAGAACATACTTAACTCCGTTTTATTTTCTATATAAATTTATGTGAGCATAAAATAAAAAGAATATTTGTTTGAAACGAGTGAATAACGGATACATTTCATCTCTTGGATAAAAAACTCTAGTATTTTCACTCGTGGCTTCGCCACTCGTGAAAATACTGAGTTTTTCATCCACTCGATGAAATATATCCGTTATTCACTCGTTTCAAGCAAATATCCTCTATGAATTCAATAATTTGAAGAAATAAAAGTTGATCCTGATGTTTTCAAAATCAAAACCATTACCTGGATTACACTCAGGAAATTCCCATCTTAGACCAACATTAACATCTTTTCTTCTTCTGTTGATTACGATCCTGATATTAAGCTCGCACACGGAGATAATGATTTGACTATGTATTAGTTGTCTACTCAGAATAAAATAAAAAAATTGAATCAAGTCAAGCAGAAATGAATTCAATTTTGGACAAGGTCAAGTCAAACATACAACAATACATTACAATAGTATATAATATAAAAAAAACTAATTTAAAATGTACGCAAATTAAATATACACAACACAGAGGACTTTTTTAAACACAATAGTACAATAGACATTCTTTCTGCTTTGGATAGCGGAAAGATTACAGTCCTCACCCTTTCATTTGTCAGCAGCATTCGACTTATTAGACCATCATATATTACTTCACCATCTCCAGCATGTATTTGGCATTCACAATGCAGCCTTATTGTGGTTCAAGTCCTTCTTAGTCAACAGGACACATTGTATCTGCAAATGGAACACGCTTACAACCAGTTAATCTATATTGTGGTGTTCCACAGGGGTCTGTTCTTGGACCTGATCTTTTCATTCCATACACTCAGCCGCTCTCAAGTATCATATATCATCATCAAGTGTCTCACCAGTTGTACGCTGATGACACCCAAATACACAAATCTAGCCACTCAACTGAAGTTGATTCTACCATCCAATGAGTAGAGAGGTGCATTTCGGATGTAAAACCATGGATGGCATGTAACAAGCTGCAGATGAATGATGATAAAACTGAGGGCATTCTGATCACAGCACAAAGACTTTCTCATTCACATCCTTTACCTCAAACAATAAATATCAGCAACATCAACATTAAATTTACACAGTCAGTACGAAACCTAGGTGTTACCCTGGACAGTACTCTCACATGTCCGGAACATATGCAAGGCTGCATATCTTGAGCTGAGACGCACCAGCTCCATTCGCAAATATCTTTCAGTTGATGCCACTAAAACACTTGTGTGTTCATTAGTACTTTCAAAACTGGACTATCGTAACTTAATTATGTCTGGTTCGTCTCAATATCTACTCCAGAAACTTCAAAAAGTTCAAAACACAGCTGCTCGGATCATCCTTAGAGTACCACGACCAGAGCACACACCCCTGCTACTCTGTGACTTGCACTGGCTATCAATTAGATCCAGAATCGAACACAAAATTTGTTCTCTGTGCTACTTTTCACTGACGGACTCCAGTCTGACATACCTATCTGGCCTCACCCATGTGTACACACAAGCAAGATAATTACGCCCCTCTTCTGACAATCGTATACTCATAATTTCCACTATGAAAACGAAGTCATATGGACAAGGTTTCTTCACATATCAGGGCCAGCAACCTGGAACTAATTGCAGATCGAAATTAGACACAATGACACAGTGATCCCTTACAAGAGTGCTCGTAAAACTTACCTTTTTCGACTGCAAGAACAAACTTAAAGACCTAATAATGTTTCCTACCTTAAACATTTTCAGCATTTTTATGTCTACTAATTACATGGGGGTTTTTTGGTGGGGTGGGGCGTTGTTTGGTAGTCATATCTTTATAGATGTTGCAAAGGACTTTGAGCTTCGAAAGATTAGGTGTTATACAAAGTCCTCTTCCTCCTCCTTATTATTATTATTATTATTATTATTATTATTATTATTATTATTATTATTATTATTATTATTGCTCACACAAGGTGAACTTGACAGGCCTTCCACTTCCTAAATGTAATATTACATCACATGGTACGTCTATTCAGACAAGGTGCAACCTGATGATCAATCCGCTAGACATCTAATATTAGAGATATAAAAAAATACGGCTTCTTGAATGTCCTTCCTTTGCCCAAACGTATAATACTAGACAATAGGTTCAATGTAAGGTTGACTGACAGGTTAGAAAGTTATTGTTTGATTCTTTATACGTATTCTTATATGTATCTATATTATGTGTGTCTTGAATATCTGTCTTATGTGTATCAATAGGAGATGTGTTAATTTGTACTTATTCGTATGTATATCTATAGTATGTGTGTTAATTGTTACATAGTCGTATGTGTATCTATAGTATGTGTGTTAATTGCTACGTATGCTTACGTGTATCTCTAGCATGTGTGATAATTGCTATGCATTCTTACGTGTATCTCTAGCATGTGTGATAATTGCTATGTATTATTACGTGTATCTATAGTATGTGTGTTAATTGCTATGTATTCTTACGTGTATCTCTAGCATGTGTGTTAATTGTTACGTATGCTTACGTGTATCTCTAGCATGTGTGTTAATTGCTATGTATTCTTACGTGTATCTCTAGCATGTGTGTTAATTACTATGTATTCTTACGTGTATATCTAGCATGTGTGTTAATTGCTATGTATTCTTACGTGTATCTCTAGCATGTGTGTTAATTGCTATGTATTCTTACGTGTATCTCTAGCTTGTGTGTTAATTGCTATGTATTCTTACGTGTATCTCTAGCATGTGTGTTAATTGCTATGTATTCTTATGTGTATCTCTAGCATGTGTGTTTTGGACCTGTCATAGAACTTATAAGAATATTTATGATTCCATTCACCATTATCCAAGTTACCTTTACTTTTAAATTTTACGTTATATTTTTGGGGAAATAAATTAGCTGTTAAATTTTTTCGAAACTTGTTGATTTCACTCTGTTATCTATTTCAAGACCACACGTATAACAGTATTTAGTGTTTCGGCGACACAACGAAACACTCCCTAGGCATCAAGATCGTCGAAGTGTAAAAAAAAATTTTGTCACAACGTTAACATAAATTTAGATTCTATGATAATTTCGGGAGTGGTTAAGTAAACTTTGCAGTTTAAAAAATATCCGGCCATTGTCATGTAATCGCTATAATTCCAGTTTTCCTTATTTCTGTCATCAAATCAGCGGATTCCATAAACACAAATTTTAATTTAGGTACTTAACTTTTATGCGCTTTCACGGCTTCGGTGGCCTAGTGGTTAGAGCGTCCGTCTCGGAAGCGGGAGGTCGTGGGTTTGAATCTCGGCCGAGTCATACCAAAGACTTACCATAAAAATGGTACTAACAGCTGCTTCGCTTGGCGCTTAGCATTAAGAGGTTAGTTTTGGGACTGTTAAGCCTGGTGTCAGGATAATGGGACAGGGTGGGACATCATGCTACATATCTGCGGCGGTGGCCGGACAAAATGGCACGGACAAAATGTTATGTGGACAAAATGTCCGCGGACAAAATGGCACGGACAAAATGTCATGTGGACAAAATGTCAGTAGACATAATGGCACGGACAAAATGGCACAGACAAAATAGCAGGGACAAATACATAGATACATACATACATACATACATACATACATACATACATACATACATACATACATACATACTCAACGGGCTGAAACCAAACTTGCTTTGGCACATAACACTGACCGCGCCGCGACGAGATAGGTAATTAAAATGAGATGAATTATCTAGCGGAGATGAAAGTTTAATTTGAGGCCAATACTTATTCAACAGGCTGTAAATATGTATGTATGTATGTATGTATGTATGTATGTATGTATGTATGTATGTATGTATGTATGTACGTACGTACGTACGTACGTATGTATGTATGCATGCATTTGTCCCTGCTATTTTGTCTGTGCCATTTTGTCCGCGGACATTTTGTCCTAGCACCGTCTGCGGCATGATTCCCCAGTGCTAGACATCACTATAAACTGCCACACTGCAGATATCGTAACGATATGACTGAAAAAAATTTAAAGCTACATTACAAATCCTAATCACGCACATTTATGCGCTTTCACCGGAAGTGATTCCCATTATTTACTTATGTGTAAAATATTTGAGCGAAGTATCACTTGATCGTGTACAATCTATTGGATGGCAAAGAAAGCAGTACTAGTGGGGTTTTATGGTTAATAGTGATGCCAGGTAATTTCGCATCTTGTAAATTATACTTTGTTAAACATAATTACTTAATGACTTATTATCTTTTATTATCTTTGGGACTTTTATGAAAAATGTGTTTACTAAAGTTTTTTTTTTTCTTCTCAAACAAGTTATTGAACCTAAATTAAATTATAGTAGTTCCCTGCAATTGTCGCTCATAGCATGTCATCTATTTGCGATCTCAGACAATATGATATCTGCTTAATTACATACTAATAGGACAGACACATTTAAATGGTATGAAATACATCCCCTACGCAGCGCCGGATTAAGCACCGTGGAGGCCCACGGTCACGGTCTCATGGGGGCCCCTGATGGGGCCCATAAAAGTCGCGGGGCCCATAGGCAGTTGCCTACTCTGCCTAATGGGTAATCCGGGACTGCCCCTACGCACTGAGTTTCGGTGTATCGTTGGGTTTTGTTTGTTATGAAACCTATAACTCACTTTGTTGATTACCTGATATGAATTCTTACCGATCATTTATCATAATTTTATGATGGCATGGGCATAGACGCTCGTCTAAATTACCTGAACCTATGGTATAGATCTGATCGGTTTTCATTTGTTAAGTCTCGTGTGCCACGCCATCGCATCATGATTGATAAAATCGAAGATAGATAAGTAGTTAGAGGTTGTTGCTGTTGTTGTTGTTTTAGGGTTTAACGCCATTTTTCAGCACACGATAGGCTATAATGGTGGCCAGTATTATTGGTAGAGGAAGAACCCAGGAAAACCCCCGGAAAGAACCACCGACCCACGAGAAGCTACTGGCAAGCTTTCTCCGATAACTGTACTAGCCGAATCTTAGACTCGAACCCACGCAGAGGTGAGACGGCAGTGATCCGTAACGGAAAGCGCTTTAGACTACTCGGTCACTCGGGGCCCCTTCAGTAGTTAGATGCAAGAGAATCAGTTACGGTATGAGCAAACTTCTAAAAGCATGATATTTTTAGGCCCTGAAACTAAAAATAGACTTGATAGTTGCAATGTATTTATTAGATTTAAATATATTAAAATATTAGATGACACCACGCACATAAAAAGAGTTTAAAAGCCCATGGAATTCTTTAATTATATATTTATTTCTAAAGTCATTCTATATTAAGTATTAGGAAAGTTACAAAGAGCTCAAATGTTTTTGTAGCTTTGAGCTAAAACGTTTAAATTTTGAAAAGCATAAATCATTTCTAACTGCAATATCACCATGTCGCTTTAGAGGAGCAATAAGGCAAATCTAAACGTAGTATCACCATTTATAATCAGACGAACGGAAAGCCATATATAACCCCAATACTGTAATGAAGCTGAAAACGACATTGTGAATGAGATGTTTTATTATAATGTATATTGAACGATGAATGAATTTGACACCAAACTCGTGGGCATAGTCACACAGCAGATTAAATAGAATGATACGCACTGAGTTACACTGAAATCGCTCTTAACTGGGGCTATTGACTTGTAGGAGTAATTAAACCAGAATCAACATATCGAACAAATGTGATTGATATCTATTTATTTATCTATCACCACAGATGATCAGTGTTTAGAATTTAAACACAAAATGAACAATGTTTCATCTATCACCAAGGAGATCGAATTATATAATTTGCATTCCTATAAATAAGGCATGATTCTGTCACCAAGGGTGATCCAAGTATTGAAATGGTAAAAAATTAATAGTATTGAATCCTTCGTATATAACACATTGACACACAAGTCATTGAAAAATATCGCCATGTCATTTCAGAAGACAACCATTGCAATGACGAACTTGCGAGTGGAACTCCTGCATAATCTTATCCATGAGATTTTCAAGGCAAGCATGTTCCAGAAGTTACAGGTAAGTACAGTTTTACAGGTAGGTTCAGAATAATTACAGGTAGGTACAAAATTAAAGGTAGGTACAGTTTCCAAAGTTATTGTCCTATCAAATTATTTCTCTTATTATAAAGACATGTTAACTTTATTGGATGAAAATATGCCAGGACAAGCCTACAGTCTTTAAAAGATAGTGACCAGAACAATGTTGCCAGGACAAGCCTACAGTCTTTAATAGATAGTGACCAGAACAGTGTTGCCAGGACAAGCCTACAGTCTTTAATAGATAGTGACCATAACAATGTTGCCAGGACAAGCCTACAGTCTTTAATAGATAGTGACCATAACAATGTTGCCAGGACAATTATGGATTCTCATATTGTAACCATTAATGTTCCTAGGAGAATAAAACATATTTTTACATAAATAATTTCCATTGCACTGCTTATTACAAGAATTCTGATGATGACCATTACAGTGTTCATCACATTAATACTAATAGTGACCATTACAGTGTTCATCACATTAATACTGATGATGACCATTACAGTGTTCATCACAATAATACTGATAGTGACCATTACAGTGTTCATCACATTAATACTGATAGTGACCATTACAGTGTTCATCACATTAATACTGATAGTGACCATTACAGTGTTCATCACATTAATACTGATAGTGACCATTACAGTGTTCATCACATTAATACTGATAGTGACCATTACAGTGTTCATCACATTAATACTGATAGTGACCATTACAGAGCTTATTACATTAATACTGATAGTGATCATTACAGAGCTTATTACAAGAATACAGATGATCATTACATGGTTATCACACAAATACTGATAGTGTCCATTACAGAGTTTATCACAAGAATACTGATAGTGTCTATAACAGTACTCGATACATTAATACTGATAGTGACCATTACAGAGTTTATCACACGAATACTGATAGTGCCTATAACAGTACTCGATACATTAATACTGATAGTGCCTATAACAGTACTCGATACATTAATACTGATAGTGACCATTACAGAGCTTATTACAAGCATACAGATGACCATTACATGGTTATCACACAAATACTGACAGTGACCATTACAGAGCTTATCACATGAATACAGATAGTGACCATTACAGAGCTTATCACACGAATACTGATAGTGACCATTACAGAGCTTATCACACGAATACTGACAGTGACCATTATAGAGCTTATCACATGAATACTTATCACACGAATACTGATAGTGACCATTACAGAGCTTATCACAAGAATACTGATAGTGACCATTACAAAGCTTATCACATGAATACTGATTGTGGCCATTACCGTGTTTATCACATGAATACTGATAGTGACCATTACCGTGTTTATCACATGAATACTGATGACCATTCCAGTGCTTATATGATGAATACTGATGACCGATACAGGACGTATCATAAGAATACTGATAGTGACCATTACAGTGCTTATTACATAAATTATGAAAGTGACCATTACAGTGCGCATTACATGAATACTGATGGTGACCATTACAGTGCTTACCACATGAATATTGATGTCTATTACATGGGTTATCACATAAATACTGATTATAACCATTACTTTGTTTGTCATATCAATACGGATGATCACTGTACAGTGCTTATTACATAAATACTGAAAGTGACCATTACAGTGCTTATTACAAGAATATTGTTGTGTCGTAATTCATGTTATGGTATATATATATATATATATATATATATATATATATATATATATATATATATATAAGTTTGAAGTAAACATAAATGTTTATTCCATGTATAAACATCAGTGATACTTTTTGGACTAAACAATTATTATGGAATAATTGTGAATCAATTCAATAACATTTAGATTATTTAACTGTGATGCATCCAAACACTGCTGAATTTCATTCTGACTACTTTTAGACTTGCGGTGGAACTACTAACACTGTTTTATCATTTAATTCACAATACTATACGTTTGTTTTTTAAAACTTTATACTTTGTATTCGAGGGAAATAAATAATTGTTCAATTTTACGAAAGATTTCGTTTTTCACTCATTTTTGTTGCTTAGCTTGAGACCACTGAGTCGATAAAGGAAATTAGGTATTGTCCGCGATACCATTTTGTTTAACATATTTTAGAAAACATCAATTTGTTTTTTAAATTTTTAACACTTAGTTTTCGACTTATGTTTAGTTTCTGGTATTTTAATGTCACATATTTTAAAATCTTTAGTGAAACCAACAAGCTTTCATGATATAATTTAAAGTAGAGAACTATATTTTAAATCCAACCAAGGACGGGTTATAGTCATCCAAAGAGGACGAATTACTCCATCTTGCCGGACAATATGATCTTTTGGAAGCGAAGTTTTCTTTGACGTAGCAAGAAATAACAATATCTTGGTACAATATTTGTGAAAAAGAATTTATAAGATAAACGTGCTTTGGGTTTGATTATTTTATTTCTCTTTCTGGCTCTGAAATGAAATAATCTAATATTATGAATAGAAATTAAAAGACAAGATACAGATATAGCCAACAAACTTTCGGAATTAAGAAATGGTAGAAATCCAAGATCAGCAAAGGGTAAGAGAAATACGGTTGGAGAGAGAGAGAGAGAGAGAGAGAGAGAGAGAGAGAGAGAGAGAGAGAGAGAGAGAGAGAGAGAGAGAGAGAGAGAGAGATGCAAAAAGAACAAGAAGAGAGGAAAAAGAAACAAGAAATAGTTTTTCAAATGCTGAAAGAAAAAAGAGAAGTGCAGAAAGAAGAAAAGGAAACGCAACTGAGACTCAAAGAATTCGAACTTGCAAGCAGACAGTATCTCCCCGCCACCTTTACACAAAGGTTCAGGTTTTGATGTTAGAGAAATATTAAGTTACAAACCCATGTTAAAAACAGAGAAGTAAATCAATAACTTTCTCACATTGAGAAAATTGCTGAAAATTTGGAATGACCAAGAGATCATCGGACTTTGTTTTTACAAAGTATTAGCAAAGCTCGTGCAGTCGACGCTTCACTGTCAGTGCAACAAAATGTTAATTACGATCTTGAAGGGTTATGATTTGGTACCTGAAATATATCGACAAAGGTTTAGGAACGGTCGAAAATTAATTGGTCATATCCATGTTGAATTGTCATGGACAAAATATTAATTATTTGATAGGTGGCTCAGCTATGAATATTGATTGAGATTATGATAACAGCTCATATCGGTTGAAGAGTTCAAGAACTGCGACCATAGTGACGTCTATGTTGATAAGAAGCTGAATCGAGACGGCGAGTTTGCAAATACTCTTATTTCTAAAAGGTCACGATCAATGTCATTTACTGAAAAGAATACATTTTTGGTCAAACAAACCCAAGTTAAAATTTTATTATGGAGAATTATAAAACATTCATGTCGACGGGTTGTGTATCACTCGTTGTTTCTGCTAAGCATATCTCTATTAAAATTTGAATGGACACAGAAGTTTCTTGTGTTCTTCTTTTGTCATGTATTTAACCTTTATCTGAGAAGTCTTCATCTAGCATATCTCTTTTAAAATACGAATGGTCACATACATTTTTTATATTCTTCTTTAGTCATGTACTTTACCTTTATATAAGAAGTCTTCTTCTAGCATATCTCTATTAAAATATGAATGGACACAGAAGTTTGTCATATTCTTCTTTAGTCTTATACTTTACCTTTATCTGAGAAGTCTTCTTCCAGTGGAGGTGTTCCTATTGAGCAAGTAGAGTGCAGCTATGTTAATGTTCCTCTCCGATGTGTAACTTTATCATCCTTAGTCTCTGAACAAATGACATTCGGATCAGTGGAAATAACCTAGCTGGAGATAGGGTTGTGGCTAATCCGAGTGTAACTGACAAGCATTAAAAATTCGATTAAGGTGTCCGTACTATTGAAAATGAAAGCCCTGGCTTATACCTACGTTGTGCATTTACTATAGCTACGGCAGAAAAACTCTCGAGAATGATGTCGATTCGAGTGAATTCTAATTTGGTGTTTGCTGATGTGGAAATAAGTCTCGAACGTGCTAATGCGTCAACATTCTTGCTGTATCACAATGATATAATCTAAAATGTTCTTTAATCAATTTACAACAATTCCAAAATAGTGGTTTAGTCCAAAATCAATGTGCGCGTTGTATTTACAGCGAATAATTGAAATAAAAAAATTAAATCCTCTCAACTTACAACTAAAATAGTTACTGCTAAACTGATGTTAGTAATCTCGAAGTAACCAACTGTATATACCCCTGCACCTGACCTATGCCGCAATTATCATTTTCTGAAAAGTCTATGTCATCCTAATGGAAAATTACTCCCAATTGTAAATACATTTGGTTTCGAGAGCCCTCAAAAGTCAGAATCAATACAATATCTACAGATAAAATAAAGTAGACATGTTTACAATTAATAGTTACCTTGCTACCTAACCCACACTGATTGACAAGTATTAGCTATGTGTTATGTTGTTTAGAAATAAATAAAACTAGTCTTGTAGACCCCAACAACCTCTAATCGTCAACAATAATTTCAACGGACAGTACGGATTAAAAATACATAACACAAAGTCATATCAATAGTACAATATTATTATCATCAATTCTTATCATTCATTTAGTGTTACTCTAGACTCGTCTCCATTCAATGGGTGGTTCAAATTATCGTCATTTTTTTTCCTTATCATTCCTTTCTAGAGTCATCTTCATACTAGATGTAGGATCAGATGAATAAGAGGTAAATGTAGGTGTCAGAATTGTTCAGCATAGCTAGCAATAGAAAGTTTCAAAAAACATTACCTGGTCATTGTCACACGATGGTGTTTTAGCCAATTAAATATCCACTTACATGGAATATTCATGTTGTTATTATTAGAATGTAATGTCATTCTTGACGTCACGTCACATGCGCCTGATTCAGGATACACGAAAGTCCGTGACCTGAGTGCACTCAAATCATCAAAAATGCGTATGTTGATTGCATCAGATTTCGTTACATTGCCCGAAAATACACTGCATATTTAACAACATTTGTCAAGTAAATTAATACTAATTTTTAATTTCTGGAATATACTGAGTTTAGTCATTATCAGATCGTAAAACCTGAGTTCCAGCGTAAACTCGTCACGAAGTTCGTGAATGCGCATGACAGTGCCATTATTCCACACGGACACACAAAGCAGCAACTAATTATTGTATGCCTGACTGCTCTTTCTTGCTCTCAAGATCGACCGATGGACTAATTAATTACAAATTTATAACATATCCATGTTACAAATAGATATAATGTGGTCCAAACCCATAGCAGCATATAAAACAATCCGATTAAACGAGTTTTATGCCAACGATGCCAGTAATTAATTTCGTGACAGCTACAACGACGTTATTTTCGTTCACTTTGACGTCATTTTGATGCCAAAAAAAACTCAGCAGTATTCAACATCTACACAATAACAGTGCCTGATTTCCAAAATATTCCTATGTGAATGCAAATTAAGAAAACTTTAATTTTTAATTTAGCTTCAGTGTATTCAATCCTACTGGTTTGAAACTCGATTGTGTATTCAGAATTTGAAACTAATATAAGGCAAGGTGTAGATACATGTATTTTATTTCTCTGTCAAAGATATTCTGTTAAAGTAATGGAATTATAACGTAGATATTATTAAGATTTCATATGTGGCAAAACTCGATTGTGTATTCAGAAGTTGAAACTTATATAAGGCAAGGTGTAGATACATGTATTTTATTTCTCTGTCAAAGATGTTCTGTTAAAGTAATGGAATTATAACGTAGATATTATTAAGATTTCATATGTGGCAAATGTCAAATCAGTAATTTCACATGATTACAATATGTTTTCATTTCCAGAATTACATAATAAATACAGATATAAAATTGTCCTATTTTCAGATGCATGAATGCTCAACCTCGACTCTGTACGCCTGTGAAAGTTTGTCCTTGTTTGGAATTGGGAAATATTTATGTTTGTATTTATTTCATTGCTATTTTCTCTTTTTTGATACGAAGTCAATAAAATATTCCAAACTTAATGTCCGTCATACCTTTCATGTCGACGCATCGGTTTATCTGCCATTCTACATGCTTACCTAACCAACTACTTACTATTTATCTATCTTTCTATCAATCTATCGTCATCCTTTCACTGCGTGTGTCAATCTGTATATCTATCTGCCCAATTTGAATTGAACACACACGAAAAATTAAGATAATTACTATATGATAAACGGACTTAATAGTCTATCTTAAATATGGTGTATATCTGATATACAGACTTTACAGTCCATCTTTAATACATTTTATTATATCTGGTACACGGACTTTACAATCCATCTTTAATACATTTTATAATATCTGGTACACGGACTTTACCATCATCATCGGACGAGACAATTAACAACTTACTACAGAAAAATGTTGCTCCATCAAATATTCAATTTAGAATGATTAATTATTGCTGAGAGTGTGGACATACGAATTTACTATTAAAACTGAGCTAATCGATGATCGCACATAAGTTTAAGTTATACGATCAAGCGTTTTTAGAGGACGAATTGTATAATTAACAAACTCTGTTTTCGATCATTTCATGTGAAATTGTTTATGGTGATTTTAAAACAAAATCAGCAATGATCAGAGTGAGAATTTGACGCTTTATTTTATCGGGATTCGTTTCCCTAACCGCCTATATTTAATCATGTATCGTTTCCTGACAAAACATATAATCTTCAAATATACCCAGATGTTGATCACGCAAATATTGTTGTCCGTTTTTAATAGTCACAGAGGGTTTTGTGTTTAGATTTAAACTAAAATTGGAATTTTGTTTATCTGTTACTGATATCTTGTTTGCAGTCTAGATTGCATACAAAATAATAGCAGAGATAGTGTGGATATTCTGAACAAAAGCGAGTAAATTTGATCTCTTCGTTGTTGACGCTTTCAAAAACAGCAAACTGTTGTAACTTGTCAAGGGATCCAAATTCAGCTAGTTCATCATTTTACACGAAACAAAAGAGGAAAAAAAAATCAAAGTAAACAATATCGAACAAATTGCGTGAGTTTGGCTTGAGGTATTAGTTTTCCTGTATTTCCAAGAGCCTCAAGTCGGCAATCATTGTCACTAAATGATTCTATAAAATTCGGTAATACAACAATTTTTTTTCCTGTAATCAAAAAATGGTTCTACGAAATTCGATAATACAACAAATTCTTTTCCTCTAATCAAACTGAGGACCACACAGTCATAGGGCTCAAATTTATCTCATGTTCTGAGGACAACACAGTCACACAAGTTAAATTTATCTAAGTACCACTTATTCACAACACTCAAAATGTATATATTTTTCAAAGGGCCACACATTTACATGACTTAAATGTCTCTCTTGTTTATTTTACACGGCATTTTAGTTCCTCTACCTCAGCAAGGTATTTTATCCCCTGTACTAAAACAGGATATTCTATCGCTTGTACCTCAAAACGGAATGTTATCACCTGTAGCTCAATACGGTGTCTTATCCCTATATCTCAGCACGGTATTTTATCCCCTCTACCTCAACACGGTATTTTCATTCTACTGTACCGCAGCACAAAATTGTATCCCCTGTACCTCAACAGAATATTTTATCCTCTGTAACTCAACACATTATTTTATTCCCTGTACTTCAACACAGTATTTTATATTCTGTATCTGAATATAGTATTTTATCCCGTGTTCCTCAACATTGTATCTTATACCATGTTCCACAACACAGTATTTAAAATCCAGTATCTCAGCACAGTATTTTGTCCCCTGTACTTCAACACAGTATTTTAATTCCTATACCACAACACGGGTATTTTATCCCCTGTACCTCAATACAGTATTTAATCTCCAGTATCCCAACACAGTATTGTATCCCCTGTGCTTCAACACAGGAGCTTATCCCGTGTAACCCAACACATTATTTTATCCCCTTTACTTCACCACAGTATTGTATCCCCTGTGCTTAACACAGGAGCTTATCCCGTGTAACCCAACACATTATTTTATCCCCTTTACTTCAACACAGTATTTTATTTCCTATACCTCGATACGGTATTTGATCCCCTGTTCCTAAACACATTATTTTAAGCCCTGTAACCCAACACGGGAGTGGCAGTCCTTGCTGCACTTGAAAGTTGAGTCTGCTTTGTGTTGGAGCTGTTTCTGCTTGTCCTCAAGTGATCAGAGCATTTCGCCTGCTGGGACTGTCTAGAGCAAGCTCTTCCCAGATGTCGACATGGATGTCAAGGGCTTTCATGTCGCACTGGCAAACATCCTTGAAGCGGAGACGTGGCCGTCCGATCGACCTTTTGCCAGAGGGAAGTTCCGAATAAAGAAGGTCTTTGAAGATCCGTCCATCATCGATCCGACGTACATGGCCCAGCCATCTGATGCGACGTTGGCGTAGGAGTGTGACTATGCTGGGAATCTTGGCACGTTCAATCAACTCTTTGCTTGTTACATGATCACCTCGGGTGATCCTAAGTATGCGTCGGAGACAGCTCATGTGAAAGGTGCTCAGTCCTTTCTCTTGTGAGGCGTAGAGTCAGGTTTCACTGGCATACAGGAGAGTGCTTAGCACTGTACTATGCGATCTTAGTGTTTATCGTCAGCGTACGGTTGTTCCACACTCTTTGCGACAGGTCCCTTAGCTACATATAGTTCTAAAGTATTCTTAATAATATATATCAGATACCATAGTTCTGTTTGGTAAACTATTACTGGAAGCATATGCATATTATACGGTGTGCAGAGTGTGACCTTAAATGGGAGATTGAAAGACCTAACTGGCATTGAATTTAAAAGCAAAACTCTTGGAATTTATACATAATTAACCAGTCTTTGTTAAATCAGCATTATATACATACTGTTTTGGATTTGTTAAGTTCATTGTACATCAATCTTAATGTTGTCTCTATTACCACAAATAATGCAATTTTTAAAAATTCCAAATAGTGTGACAATATTTACTTTTTATTCATTAGAAGGTGCCATTTCGAAATCTCTTTTTAACCCGACAATTCCCGGATATATTAGATATTGCCTCTGGATACAAACGAACAGTGTTCGTTTGGAATAATGTTTGTTATTTTGAGAATCACATTCGTAGCCAAACTTGTGTGCACAATTTGTAGTTTTATAAGGTAAAAAGAAACAAGACTGTCAGTCTTGTTCTTCTTACTCACCAATTCCACTACCTTTTAGAAGTTAATATTTCCTTGTTTCCAACAAATGTTTCATATACACCTCTTCATGCTTTCATAAATAGTATACATTGCGGTATTTCTTGGAGGTTGTTGTAAATTGGATACATAACTTATTCTGAATTTGCTTTGATGTGACTTTATCGCTGTGATTATGCTTAGAAACTGTATGAAATTAATGAGGATAGGAAACAGTTTTTTTTAAATTAAAAGAAATGTATCCTTGAACCATCCTCATTATCACATATGATTCACAAATCCAATGCCTTTCTGAAACCATGGCTGACGTGACCATTTTTAATGATCTAGTTTTCAAAAAATTCTTCAAAATCCAGCAGGGTATTAGATCCATTTATTGATTTAACAAAATCTATTCCCCCCCCCCCCCATATTACAACATGCTGAAAATTGTAATAAACGTTTCCAATTAAACTGCTCACAGAACATTCTCATAAACCATGTAAATTTCCAGATTCACAAAATTAAATATTATAATCGTTTTTGATCACCCCATGATAATCGTTCATAACAATTGTTACGTGCTTAGGCTCGAATAAGCAGCAACACAGAAAGAGTGAAAACTAACAAGCTTGTATAACTTTAACAATGATTTTATTAAGTACAATTTTTTTCATAAAATAAATAAACTTACAGTTTTAGAAAATCAAATCCAACATTTATCCAATATAGAATTCACAAAAATAATCCACTAATGGAATTGTAAGAGTCCTGATAAATAAATGTTCTAATAGTTCCAGGTTCGAATCTTGACGATGTAATCCAAAATGGCTGACAATGTCACGTGATGCAGTTCTTGTTTAATTTATCATCCACATGAATTATGAGCACATGTTTTCTCCTCCAAATAAAAAATAAATCCTCTTTCTTCAATGAATTGACACAAAGTCCAGAATAATTATAACACTCAAACATGAAATACACAACTTAACTTTAAAATAAGCCCAAATTCTACTAAAGTTAGCCTTCAAAACACAGCTATATATATATGTAATTCCCTCGTAAACAAGAGGAATCATGTGATTCTGGAAGGTCACAGAAAGAAGCTACCTTCTCCAAGTCACGTAATAATGGAATGTTCTAGAAGGAAATCATTCACTTCCCACCCTCAAGAACAAAAAATAAAAATGTTGTCCTTGAAATTGACCAATAATGTTAGAGGCTTGTTGACAATGTCTAAAGCAAGGTCAGGATTTAGGTCAAACAAGCCAAGGTCAAAACTTGTTTACAATTAGAGAATCTAAGTCAGCCTAAACTTTCTAGAATAATTTCCCAATGAATGAATATTAAACCCTAAATGATAAATTTGGATTTAACAATTAAAAAAAAATAAATTAATTAAATCCAATAGCCGTAACACAATATTACATTTAATTCTGTCTTTTGACCAGTGTCATATACAGTTGTGAAAGATTGTATTTATTTCACTAAGAACCTATGTAAATCGATTTGGCAGTGACAATAAAAGACGATTAACTTTTGATTACTACTATTTATCCTAATGGAGTCGAAAACTTTTTATTCCACTAAGTTAGCAGGTTTTGATTTCTCAACTTTTAGATGGTTAAATAAGATATGTAAAGTTTCCAAGGCTTACAGGCTTGGTTCGTTAGCCTTGATAGGCAGCCAGTCTAAAAAAAAGGAAAGGTCTGACTCCAAGCCCGGGCAGATGGAGCGCGTTAGCCTTGTCATACAGTACGTCTAGGAGAAGGAAACTGATTTTCAAACCTATGAAGTGACCCATCCATTTTAATGATGGCTCTGCTGCATCGTGGATATCTTCGAGAAAAGGAAAGACTACGAGAGTAAACTTAGAGAGAAACTTCGCAATGGAGCCTCCTGCATCTAAACTGGTGCCAAATATCATGCTCAGCATTTCTTTGGACCGCACCAGCAAAGACGAGAGGGGGATCTTGAAGTCTAGAAAGATCAGGATCACTATACTCCATGCCAAGCCTTGAACCCTGGAGAGGCTCCTCCAGCCTCACTCCTGAGGGATTAAACAGCATGAAAACTGGTTGTCCCACCCGACTGGAGTAGGGAAGAGGATCCACGGGTCAGCAGCGAGGTCGGAGGGATAATAGCGTCCCACTGGCCGACTATCATCTGTCTCAAGTCTGGCGGCCCCCGGTCAGTAAGGTGTTGGTTCCCCAACGTGTGTTTGCTCAACTTGGTACCTGGAGTTCAGTGTGTTGCTCAGCATGATAAGCAGCCGAAAACACCGCACCAGACAAAATAAACAAGAAACCAAAAAAAAAAAAAAGAATCCAGCTCTTCGAATCGCAAGCTGGCCTATCTGTCTTGGAAATCATGACATTGGAAAGACAAACACAATGATCAAAGAGGTGCAGGGTGCGTCTACAACCACACACACTAGACCGCTCTAAACCAAAGGCCGCCCTGTAATCAATACTACGCAGATATCGCTCCAGTGATAGCATATATCTGCACACCAGGTCCAGCTCCGGAAGGCTGTTCAGTCTGGCACAACTGCGATCTTGTAACCCACACCGAGGATGCTCTACAGAGACTGGGATACCGTTTTGGCTGATGCCTGCAAGCAGTTCGGGATCACCATCAGCCTAAAAATGACAAACGTCATTACGCAACAACTTCGTTTTACTGGGGTCAACCGTCAACTCTCTTGTTCGATGTGGAGCTGTACAGAAGACTTAGAAAAGTAAACACCATGACGGCCCGAGTAACTAAACTGTGTGGGAAAACAACGCCCTGACAGAGCACACCAAGATCCAATTCTATCAGACCTGCGTTCTCAGTCCCCTCCTTTATGGAAGTAAGACCTGGATCACTTATATAAGCTCCGGGCTCAACTCCTTCAATATACGGTGCCTAAAACGCGACCTGAAAATCAGCTAGCAAGACCGTGCCCCACACAGCGAGCTAGTGCAGTGTACAAATACCCGCAGCATGTACTTTCTGCTAGGTAAACACGGCTTTCAATGGCTGGGACATGTCCGATGCATGGAGGATGGGAGGCTGCCAAAGGACATCCTATACGGACAGGTGGCCGTTGGCACCAGAATAATCGGCCACCACTCACTCCGTTTCATGGATGTATGCAAATGGAGCATGAAGGCATGCGACATTTCTCCTGACAGCTGAAAAGTGCAGGACGAGGACCGAGGCACCTAGAGAATGACGGTCCTCAAGGGTATAGCAGTCACTTATGTGAGTAGAGGCCAGTTGACAACAGAGAAACGTCACAAAAAGAAGAGTGTGGCAGCAACCCAAGCAACTCAAACTTTCCAGTAAGTCTACATCAACTGTAATAGGACTGCCACTCGCGCAGAGGCATGCAAAGCCACAGCAGACGATGCCAAAACCCCAGAGACAGACGACACTCCAAGAGCGCAATTCGCATGGTCTCCCGAAACTTAGTCGCCAAAATAGTTGATTTTTTCCGATTTAGTTGAAAACTGAACACGTAAAACCACAAAGTCAGTACATCCCCAGTTAAGTTAACTTTTGAGACAATATTACTACGAGTTCTACTTCGATCCAAACCATGTTTGTTTTTTCTAAATATTTATTCTAAGGCCTGATCATTTAGAATATTGATATCAAAGATGTAAAGATTTCTCTGTCCCATCAAGAGTATGTTACATATGTTCGGTTTATAGAAAGAAACAAAAAAATATTAATGTAAACGAGCTTTGTCAAATTTAACAAGTAACTTATTTCCTTTCCCTAAAAAATGACCAAAGAAAAATGAAAAAAAGAACTTTTTTACGAATCAAATTCAAAAATAATCGAAGAATAATTCAAAAGATAATAAATAGAAGTCCAATAAATTATAAGTCCTAATGAAACTGTGTTCGAATCCCAAAGAAAACCAAAATGGAAGGCGATGACGTACGATGTGGTCAGCGTTGTACTGATGTATCAACAGTTCTTTGTTGAATCACAGAAAATAATATTCCAGGTTTTGAATTCTGTGTAAATTTCGATAAGTGTACTTGTCCAAGAATTAATTTAAGGCACAAGTATTTCCAGTGAAAAATAATTGCTTGAAATCAAAATAATTTGAAGAAACAAATTATTTAGCGCCAAAAATCAGGTCACAACATAAAAAATTGGACTTCTGCAGTGTTTAGACACAGAAGGCTTTTATTCTCAAAAACATCAATATTAAGTAAGACGCAAAACAGATGCTCGGCTGTGGGTCAATCCTCTGGAAAAATCTAATTGATACATGTTATTCGTCACTTATTCAAAATACAGCTTCAATATCACTGTATGAATATTGCTGTGAGAAAGAATATTGAAAAAAAATTTAAAAGTATTTTACTTCAACTCTTATGATTTTGAATCAAGGTCAGGAACTAGTTCAGCATTAGATACAAAGTTTATATTGTTAGTGTTTACAAAAAACAATCCCGTCCATCTGAACTAAATTCTGGAAAATGTCAAATCCAGTAAATAAAGTTACATTACAAATGCATGTAATGGAATTAAAACAATTAAAACTAATTAGCAAACAATTACCTTAAATCAAATATAAATTAAATCTAATATACATATCACATAACATCAGCATATTGAGGAAAAAAACTTATGTTGTGTCGCATACTTTTATTCCCCTTAATAGCCTCTTTTTCTTATTATTTGAGCTAACATCTCCACACACAGGATACATATGTCGGGGAGGGTAGAGGGATAATCCCCGGTGTACATTCTCTTTTGATACCAATCAATTGGGAGCTTGACGATTAATAATTATTCAAGATTATTTGATGTTCCGATCGGAAAATCTTATCCATTGTATCAGTGGTTCTTTAGCATTTAAACAGTTCATGATTTTATCAAATAATGGCAGTGTAAATTAGTCAAATCTTTAGTCAATGTCGATTAAATGGAGTCGTCCAATTATATTGTTCTTTTTTGGAGTGTAACATTAGGTCATGTAATTTTTTTATATTTCCACTAATGTATAGTCCTTGTTTAAACCTTATCTTGTCCTGTATGATTGTGGGTAGTAATGCAGGCAGAAGAAACATTATGAAGTGAAGCGGGTATTGCTAAGGGTTGTCACCTTTTGGAATAAATGTAATGACTTCTCCTCTCTGTGCCAAGTTAATAGCCATAGTTAATACCTTCCCATGAATCTGTCCAATAACCTTCTAAAATATTTCTAAAATTTTGTGGTGACACCATCATATATATATACATTTTTGGAAAAATTTGTAGCGTCTTTGCATACTAGTGGTCCATATAAATATTGTTTCTGTAAATCGTTCCCTTTTTTTGAATTTCAGAATAATTAAGTCACACTTCATTACAGGATCAACTTCACAAAAAAAATTTCTTCATCAAACATTTATTTCAGAATGTCCGTTAAAGAACCATTGCTTTCAACAAGAGGTGGCATAAATTAACTTATGCAGGTTTTAGTTAATAAGTTGCAGATTTAGTTACGTTCTCTCCTTCAGCTTAAATCTCACCCAATCTATCTTTTATATTTCTAATATCATTTAACTCTTTCTCTTTTTCTCCATCACTTCTCTCTTCTAAACTGCAATTAGTTGCTTTTTCTGTCGATCTTACATTACGTTCTTTAAAGATGCATATTTCAGTGTTTTCTAATTAACAACAAAAGAATTTCAAAGAAAAGTTGATAATTAATAACCGGTTTGAAATCAGATATACGTATAATCTCAAAAGTATCAGATCTTTTATTACATACATACTTAAGTTTAACTTTCCCGAGTTATTAACTTTCTACAAGTTTATTCTTTTGATTTCCTTTTGGAATACAACTTCATTTTTACAAGAGAATGATCAGCCCTAAAATCCTGGTTTTAACTTTACATTTTAAATATTTGTGAATACGTTTTCTCACACATAACAGTGCAGTCTCGCTTGCTTTACTGAATTACCTTTCCTACCTGTAAAACCCTATAGTATATTGTCTCCACATTTTTGCTAAAGTATATATACTTATATAAAATACAGGTTATATTGCTCTTTCACATTCCTATAATTGAAAGCGTTTGATTCAGTATAATATTGACAACAACCTCTCCAATTAAAACAAAACCATGTTAAAAATACAATAGATCTCAAATACAATATATATATATATATAAATATATATATATATATATATATATATATATATATATATATATATATATATATATATATATATATATATACGAAAATGCAATGCATTTCTTATTTTCGTAACATCCCCTTAAGTTAATTGAATGTAGGAATATTCATTGACCTACATATAACATTTCTGTTTGAGATACTCTTTGTAGCAATAATCCCAAAGTTCGTCTCAATTATCGTGTATTAAAATCAACAGATATATATATTAATGCAAAACTTGGCAGAGTGTCCTAATTTATTTACAATGATGATGTCATTTGAACTGCAGTTAACCCGTGCCTATATAAAGGATCGACCGTATTTGTTAAGCTCAAATGGGCACCTTAGCACGTGCCATAACAATAATTGATATGTTCGCAGTCCAGGCCAATTAGTTTAGATATGCACTAATTTGCAGATACAACCGACCTATCGATATATTGGTGATCATTGATTTCCATAAAATATGAATGATGTCCACTTACATCTCGTTTAAATTTCCCAAACCGCTCATAAAGATACAATCTGAGGCCATTTTGGTTTGTCAGCTTTTGATGACTCCAACTGGTTAAATTGTTTTATTAATTTTGACATTCGAACTTATTTAGTAAGTTGACAAATATTGTTTTATCTTTCATAAAATGGACAGTAAATCAATAACATATACAAAGCTGGATCAAGTTAATGATTGACAAATTAGTTTTATATGTAGTATTTTAAAAGGCCGCTCATGAAAGCTTAATATGATTTACAGTCTGTAATCTTGAAATGCATGTTTATTTTTTATTTCTCTAGATACGCAAGCTAACCGATCTTATTGGTTTAACTTGATAGCATTAGTTTACAAACGACGTTAACTCGTTCATTTTGTTTTTGTTTTGTGTATTTACCGCCACTTTCAGCTTAGCTTAACCACCGACCCACGGGAATCTACTGGTAAATTTTTTTACATATCCGCGTTTGCCAAGCCGAGATTCGAACTCACGATGATAGAGTTGCGATCTTTCAGTAATATGTTAAGGCGACCGCCTTAATCCACTCGGACGCCCGGAGTCCATATTCCATTAGGGATCGCCTTTTTACTTCTGAGCCTGTGTAATGGTCACTTGAAATACTGGTTGGTTTTGAAATCATGACTTTTAACACATTATTGTTTATACTATGCCAAAATATGGGACTTAAGCTTCTTTCCCATTGATACACTAGGCAGCTAATAGTGATTGGAATTTGCAGGCATTGTACTTGCAACTCTTGGAATACGAGTTAGACGCTCTACCTGATGAGCTACAGCGACTCTGTCAAAGGAAAATATTTTTTTATCCCTCATGAACTTTGAGGATTATATATTTTTCTTCTTTTTTATGTAAGTGTCTGCGGTAGTTTATGGCAAATTTATGAACTGCGCACTGCATGCCGCTACTTAACTACATACCAGCGTAATAAGTTGTTTACATATATCTACTAAAATACAAAGCCGTTTATATGTTCCAGCATTTAACTGATACATTTTTGTATTATTGGAGCAATGGTAATTTGGTTGGTAGAGAAGCAATAACATTTTTAACATTCTTATTTGATCTATCCGAATGCGTAAAACATATGGTTGTTTGTTACATGCAGCTCAAGACTTAATTTTATTTACCTGTATGCTTAACACAAATGCTTGTTAATTTACCTGTATGCTTAACACAAATGCTTGTTAACTACATGCTTTTCATGAATGAACTGTTCTTGCCCACCAAAGGAAAACGACATCGATACTGACCTCAGAAACGGACACTGAACAAAATAAAAAGATATGTAGAAACCAACGATACGACTTAACAACACACAGCTGTTTCTCCACCACTATAAAACAGGTCTACGGGATCTCATAATTGTATAGGACAGAAATATCGATACCTTTAAGGTTGCAATTCATACTAAATTTCCAAGGATGTTTTGGGGTCACAGTATATATATATATATATATATATATATATATATATATATATATATATATATATATATATATATATATATATATATATATATATATATATATATATATATATATATGGCTTATTATCATTTAGGAGTATTGACTGTTTGGTTCGTAAAACTCTAATAATTTGTTGGAAACAGACTCAGTTCCCCATTGGGACCTCTAAGCAATCGACCCGAAATCAAGATGCAGTGATTTCAGAATTCTTGTAGTACTTGTCTATTGTCAGTAGTTATAGGTGAACTAAAGTATTGATCGTCAGGAATCTATACATCAAGTCGACCGATCGAAATGGACGGCATCGGGGCCGTTTGTTATTACCAGTTTAATTCCCCTCTGACACAATTAAGGCGCATGCTCAGAGAGCAGGAGAGTATCTATAATGAAACTGATTCTCAAAGACCCGAGGGCGTTCAAAGCAAGAATTGCTTGCACGCAGGTGAGATATTAAAGGCTGGCAGACAGTCTACCGGCATTTAAACAGACGCAAATGATCATGGCAAAACTTTGTATTGACAGAAACCAATTCCTAATCTTCTGTTAAAATATATTGCTGGTGTTCCAGATTCCTGAGATTTGAATGCAATTATAAAGACGAGAAACATGAAACTGCGCAAAAACTGGTTAAATCTAAGACTTTTTGTCATTCTTCACTATCTTCTGGATTTGACGAAAGGTAAGAAGTTTCAGTTTTGTTTCTATCAGCATTTAATGAGCTAGACTGGCTTCTCAAATTAGTTTTCATTTATATTACGTGGACATTTAGACAGTGTTGTATGTGTCTGAAATTTACTAGTCAATTTGATTGATTGGCTTTTTTCCAGTTTATAAGTTCTGTCCGTTTGTCTGTCAGTCTCACTACTACATATACGCTTTCTAACCAATTTTAATTTCATTAAATATCAATTGAATATATATATATATGTGTGTGTGTGTGTGTGTGTGTGTGTGTGTGTGTGTGTGTGTGTGTGTGACAGCGCAAGCAGTGAAGAATAATCAGATTTCGTCATAAGAACTGTGAAAATCATAATTCCAGTCCTGCATTTTTTTTCTTCATTTAATAATGTATAGGACAAAGAACGTCTTTCAGTTATTATTTCGATGAATATGTAGAATAGATGTGATGTAAAATGTATCAGTTATTATGTCGATGACTATGTAGAATAGATGTGATGTAAAATGTATCAGTTATTATGTCGATGACTATCTAGAATAGATGTGATGTAAAATCTATCAGTTATTATGTCGATGAATATGTAGAATAGATGTGATGTAAAATGTATCATAACCAATTTGAAATGTGATGGAAGTCAGAGCTGCTTGTTGCAACAGGATCATGTGATAGACCTAAACTACTGACCTCATTGAATTCTTATTTTACTTTAAAATATGATCTTAATTTCTGACTGATACACTTCCCAATAATCAAATCATATTTGAAAATCATCTGATCAAGAATAACATATAGCATTTGTCCAAGCCTGTAAATAACACCTAACATTGATACAAACATATCAGTAACATGTAACATTTATTAGGAGGCGGGGGGGGGGGGAGCGTAATGACCAACTTTGGAACAAGCCTAATTTTGGACAACTAAAACTTCCTACGAAAATGAAAATAAAAAGGTGAATAACGTCAAGCCGAAGTTTCTATCTGAGCGAGAGTTTCTCTACATTGGGTTAGGGTTTTTTTGTTACTGTATCTTCTGTCGTTTGTGTTTTTTCAAATTTGTATGCACGCGAGTTTACCCGCAAGACATTTCATTGAGGTCGCACCCCCTCTGCTGCTGTAATTAAATCATTATTATATATCAATAATATGGCAGCAGCTATGGATTTTTATACAGCTAGATGAGCTCGAGAAAGATTAGAAGCAATCAGAAATATCTTCAACTTCGTGATTCTGTCAGACGAAAATCAAAAGAACGTCAGGAATCCCAGGTGGATTTTGCAGAAAGTTCTCAACAATTATTCATACCTGTTTCTGAAACAGCTAAACCTTTTCTTCCTCAGTTTGAAAAGATAGCTGAAAACACCGATGAAACATCAAAACCTTTACAAGATCTTATTACATAAATGCCTCAACTAGAAAACCCTGTTGCAAAAGAAAAAACTGATGAAGGAATATTCGAAGAATTACATAATAAATTTACTAAAGATGCTTTAAAAGTAATCAATAATACTGATCCGAATAGATTTCCTTATCTTGTTGTCACATAATATAAAATGAGAACAAAATGTTGAAAACCAATGCACAGAAAATATATTATCATTATATAACATTGGATTGAAGTTCCTTTTTAATATAAAATTAAACCTAACAGAGGTCGAAACGACACACAAAGTGCATCATATATAGGTTATATTGATAAGATAAACGATGTGTTTGGTCAACCTGAAAAACAGCTAAAAAAATGAAAGAACAAAAACAAAATTTAAAGGAAGAAAAACAGCAAAACAAACAAGAGAAGCAAATTATTCCATCTGTTCAAAAAATAAATGATAAATTTAAACTTGTAACCAATGAAACAAATAAAGATATGAATGATGATCAATTAGATTATTGTACCGCTAATGATTTTTAATAAATTGGTGTGTTACCAAATCATACAATTTCTATGAGGTTGATTATCAGAAGATGATCTTTAGAAGTCGTCAAAATAAGCATGGCATCGGTAAGGTGATCCAGATTTTAAAAATTATTTTTAAACATGTAGAAAAATGGAAAAAGATCTTGGTGATGCTATGCCTCCCGGTGATACTGGAAGTGGTGTTTTTACTCAAGGAACTTTCTTATTGTTTGTTCTAACAACTCCTTAATGACGTAAATATATTAGAAATCCTCATTGTAGGAAAACGAGCTGGAAATAATTTTCCAGAAATAATTAATGAATTATCTAATATTTGTCAAAGATTATTTACAGAAGGAATTGTGGATATGAATGTGTATTTGTCCCTTATTGATGAAATTGTTGATAATTATCACAGTGATTAAATAAATAGACAACACATAAGATGATTATACATAATGCTCAACGTGGACCGAACACGGTCAGAGTGATGAATTCACGATTATCGACGTATAATGCATTTTTACGGTGATGAACTTGTTGATGTTTTTCAGAGTTAATTTAGCAGAATATCTACAGAAGCGATACCGATTGCAAAGCAACTAGGAATGAAAAATATTGACACTGTTCTGGTGCTATTGGTAATGTTTCCGGTAAAGCGTTTTCGGCAATAATGGATAGATTAGAACCATTAATACGACGAAACCACCGCCAGAAAAATTGCCAAGCAATGAAATTATGCCCGCAAATGTTGGCAAATTAATAAATCAAGCTGTAAATAAATAATTAGCAGAGTTATCTGATGAAGCACACAAAAAAATGTAACTGCAAATTTATTAGCAGGAAGTAGTCTTCGTGTTTGACGATAATAATTATAATAAATTGTTAAAATGTTTATCCGATCCAGCATTCGACATAGATGCGCCAGTATTCAAAGATAAATCGATACGTGATTATCATTTTTATTCTTATGATGCACGATCAAATCAACGTGCAAGAATTGATCTAAAAGTTCAGGATAAAAGTAGATGTTTCTTATCCGCTACATCATGTACTGAAGAAGATAAACTGGTGACAAACATTGCAGCTGATATGCCTTATGATGATAATTTGCGTGTTGCCTTTGTTAACAATGGAAATATGCCGTTGTTCAATAACGCTACATATATGAGTGATGGAAAAAATATTGAACTGATTCAGAAAGACGTTGATGTTGCTACAACAATAATAGAATTAGCGAGATAGTCTGATGATTATTCAGGATCAGATTGTCCGTCAAAGATGTTTGCTAAAGATATTACCAACAATACTGATCATATTTAATATATTAAATTACAAACAGTTGCAGGTACTTCAACTGTAAAACCAGATGATTTTGAACATGCAGCTAGACCAACTGCTGATTTTGATATTATAGGAAATGTTACTGCAAATTACAATTTAGGATTTGCAACATGTTCATTAATGTTGTTAGGAGGACGTAGAAGATTTAGAAGTGCAATTCCACTGTCGCATATTTTTGGATTTTGTAGAATCGTTAGAAAAGTTATTTTCGGCGCTAAACATAAAATTGTACTTCTAAGAAAAGGTGATGATAATGACGCATCATGACGGGGCGTTGGTGTTATGATGCTGGTAAAGTATATATAACACAGCTCTCACTGTGGGTGCCAGTAATGACTCAAAACAATTGCTGAAGAACCAAACTATACTTGTTTTTATGGATCAAGATGGTAAATCAATATTGTCATGGTTAACAGTGACAACAGACAGTATTCAAAACACAGTAAGAGGTGTATTTACATGGCATATATCATCACAACAGGGTGTTTCTGTGCCACAACACATTTTCATTGCTTGGAAGAATATGAATCGATTAAACAATCAAGAACTTAGTCATATTATATTTGACAACTCAGAGTTACCGAGGTTTCTTTAAGAATAAACAGCCAACAAGAACCAGCTGAGGATATATTGTTAGATTATACAACACATTATGTTGCACGACCTTATCATCGCTTGATGACATTTATGGGACGTGATCAAAATATAGATACTGGTTTACAAATATCAAAATTAGATTTTACAAAATTATATCCAATTTATTATTTTTCGCTGGAGCATCTTGATTTAACACGACTCGATTTATTCTTATAAACAATAACAACAGATTTATTCTTATAAACAATAACAATGATATCACCAGCAACTGTAATATTTTGTTTTTCAGAGGCAACAACAATTACTAGTGTTCTTAATATCACTGCCAAAATTATGTACATGTAGAAAAATAAAAAAAAATTGGGTATTTGCAAATAAAGATAAAGAAGTTGGAACCCTTCATTGCCAGGTTGTTTCTATCCCGACGGGTAGTTATACAAATTAACAAATAAACGAATTTCGCAGAATTAAATCTGTTACTTGGCAAGAATCCCCTCCCCCAGCTATTTCTGTTCACGAACTAACTTTATCAGCCGCGATTGAAATAAACTCGCATGATTACGTCACTATCATTTATTTATCGTCGAATCGATGAGTTTTAGGATGGCCTGGAATTCGACCAAAATACATGGCGATTGCAGTACCAAACTTAAACGAGTTTCTCACAAATGAACAAAAATATATGTTATAAATCCTCCAGGATATCAGCCGTGGTATGTTGAGATAACGGTACATAAAGGTCTTTTGGTTGTGTATTTGGGCAACTACAAACCCACGATGATAAATTAATCTGATTGTCGATGAAAAAATACATGAAAACATTTCTTGATCCTCTTAGTATAAATTTTAGCCAATTAATCATAAAATTAAAACATTATTTTGTGGTATTATACAATACTACAGCGACGATATAAAAAAAACATTATTGAAACAATACAGCAATTAAATATAGTAACACAATATCACAAAATATCAGTAAAATTATTATTAATACAAGTTGTGGTGACGATTCCCTTGATCATTAAACAAAACCCCCTACATCAATGACACGTAAACAGTTAATTCTCGATGATTATGAAATAAACGGGGCGGATTTACCTATATTTGAATTCCAGGTTATAACGCAGATGAACTACAAGGATCAGTCAACGTTCTAATTAATGAATATTTTTCTAAAATTGTAGAGTCGTAAACACAAATGGCACCGCAAGCAGATATTTTAAGATATAATAACGATCGATAAGGTGGAGGTCGCCATATATTGCCCAGCATTATTAATATAACATCAACAATTTGATTATAGTCATTTTACTCAGTTTATATCAAAATATTATTTGTCTAAAACATTACTTTCAAATCTAGCAGGATAGTCTTAAGCATTTTATATAACTTTGTCATTATTGTTCTTGTTAATTTTTTTATCATCTCTTTATGCTTTATTTTACCATCACACTGCACACACAACTGCTTTTCTCGCCTAACCCCAACACCACACCGTAAACATGGTTTTAAACTCCCCTCTCTACACTTTGTGAATGCTATTCGCACAATTCCTTTACACAGGCTATGTTACAAGGAGCTTTGGAGCCTATCATTAGCCACCTACATTCGTTCCTTGTCTGAATAAGCATATATACTCTAATATATATATATATATATATATATATATATATATATATATATATATATATATATATATATATATATATATATATATATATATATATATATATATATAATATGGAGGAGTTTGAGAGATTGTCTACAATCGAATTTTTTAAAGCCAGATTAGATCTTGAAAGAATATCCTCTGTCTTGCCGAGCAGCGCTCTGGTTGTCTCAACGAATAAACATCTTGTTAATAAAATGTATGGCGCCAAGAAAGAATTTAGTAAACATGGCGCATCTTATTTGTAGTTACCATTCAGAAGTATTAACAATAAACATGGTATTGATGCTACATTGAACAATGATCGAGTGGCGATAATTATTAAATATCTCGACAATCAAAGATATTTTTTTTTAGAGTAAAGTGTACTAGGGATGTAGATACTTTGATTAACAGTGACAAACGTGACCCTGTCCTTCTTAATGAAAAATTCCCCGTATTGAGTCGACATTCCAAACCAGGACTTGATCCAACGTTGGTCTATTCGCCCCACCCCTACCCGCTGCTCGTATATACAAGCCTGTCAGCAACAATTCACAATTGTACAAACCTGTGAGCAAAATTCAATAGTTGTACAAGCCTGACAGTACCATCTATCATTTGTACAAATCTATAAGGAAGATCTACTTTTGTCCAAGATGGCCAGGAAGACTGTAAATAGCGTGTTAGTAACACCTACGACATTGATGAGACTGTGCGATACTAAACACTGTTTAATGTAGATCATGACTTTTATGGCTTTTCTAAATGCTGTTTGTTTGACAAAACGAGGACTATTATCGTTAGAGATCATTCGACGCATATGCATAAAATCGCCACAATTCTTATATATTTATAATCCGGTCTCATGAGCGTCTGACTTAACAAATATTCGTTAGCATGTGTGTATTTTCAGTCTGGTTGCAGCCATTTCTTTTCAGACCAGACAATGCTAAATAATTCAAAAGTATCGATCATATCTTGCCACTTCTACGCCTTGAAACGGATTTATCATTTTTAGCAGCTACATTTTGATAGTCATGTGACTTGAAGATGGATCAGCTTCCATGTTGCCGTGTGTGTGTGCCATGTTTCATATTTGTCAGTGTATCCTAGAAACACATATCAATGATATATTTCATACATGCACCAATATATTATTCATCAAGGACTACCGGGGCCCCCCGAGTGGCCGATTGGTCTAAAGCACTCTCCGTTACAGATCACTGCCATCTCACCTCTGCGTGGGTTCGAGTCGTGGGTGCCAATGTACGTGTGAAATCTTGCCAGTAGCTTATCGTCAGTCGGTGGTTCTTTCTGGAGTTTTTCACTGGTTCTTCCTCCACCCTAAATACTGCCCGCCATGTATAGCCAGTCTATCGTGTGCTGAAAAATGGCGTTAAACCCTACAACATGGGCTACCGTTATACATCGTATCCAGTGATTTTTATAATGTGTTAACTTATGCAACAACTTTTTGTTTCTTGGAAAATTGTATACATTGACATTTATTTAAAGAGTTTATCGTAATTAATGTAAACAAAAAAAATTGTATATGTTTTTGATCAAGCATACTTAATTGAATTTAATACAGAAAAATTCATTAAATGTATTTCAGTATCTGACCTAACAATGCCACACTTGTACGTTGAGTGCAAAAAGGAACATACGTTAAACGTGTCTTATAAGGATACTTTTTTATAAACAAGCAATGTGTCTGATAAGCATGAATGCTTAAGTATGGGGCTGACTTTATATTTATTTTTAAAAAAGGGACGTACATGACATTATTCTTGTAAAAGCTTACTGATAATATTTTAAAACAAATATTTAGGTCATCATTTCCGTAAATAAAATATAATTACCCATTATTATTACTTCATACATCGCGATGAAAAGATCCCAGATTACTTTTGAATTTAGCTGCAAATATTGTTGTTATTATTATTATTATTATTATTATTATTATTATTATTATTATTATTATTATTATTATTTTATCGTTAATGATAAGATAGGGAGACATTCCTCAGTCAGGACAAATTGAGTTATAAACGTTTCAGCTGAGCTGTAAAGTTGGTTGAGCTTTAGAAAAGTATGGAGCAATCCGACACTGGTATTGGAATCATGACCTTGGCAGGAAAATCATGAATTTGGCTTTTGCATCATGACGTTGGTTTTGAAATCATGACTCCGGCCTGGGAATCATGACCCTGGCCGGCCTGGGAATCGTAAAAACTTTGAAAGGTCGAGTTTAAGTCAGAGATTTATTTATACGAATACACAAATTAACGTTCTTTGCATTACTCATGTGCGGTTGGCTAACGGTTGCATTCAATCTTAGACGCAGCTGTATCTCTCCTGATATGTAGACATATTCCATAGTCTCTTACAACAAAATTAGGTGCTTCCTTGTGTTACATGTGAGTACTCTTGCTTTCCTGTGCTGTGTGTGGGTACTCATGCTTTCCTGTGCTGTGTGTGGGTTTTCATGCTTTCCTGTGCTGTGTGTGGGTTTTCATGATTTCCTGTGCTGTGTGTGAGTTTTCATGATTTCCTGTGCTGTGTGTGTATTATTAATGCATTCCTGTGCTGTGTGTTGGTACTCGTGCTTTCCTGTGCTGTGTGTGGGTACTCATGCTTTCCTGTGCTGTGTGTGGGTATTCATGCTTTACTGTGCTGTGTGTGGGTAATCATGACTTCCTGTGCTGTGTGTGGGTTTTCATGCTTTCCTGTGTTGTGTGTGGGTACCCATACTTTCCTGTGCTATGTGTGGGTTTTCGTACTTTCCTGTGTTGTGTGTAGGTACTCGTGCTTTCCTGTGCTGTGTGTAGGTATTCATGCTTTCCTGTGCTGTGTGTGGGTACTCATGCTTTCCTGTGTTGTGTGTGGGTACCCATGCTTTCCTGTGCTCTGAGTGAGTATTCATGCTTTCCTGTGTTGTGTGTGGGTAATCATGCTTTCCTGTGCTGTGTGTGGATAATCATGCTTTCCTGTGCTGTGTGTGCGTATTCGTGCATCCCTGTGCTGTGTGTGTGGGTAGTCATGATTTCTTTACTATATGTGTGTCATCGCTCTGGTCTGTGTTATGTGTGGGTTCTAATGATTTATTGTGTTGTGTGTGAGTCTTCTTTCATGTGGTATGTGTGAGTCTTGATGATTTCATGTGGTATGCGTGAGTCTTGATGATTTCATGTGGTATGTGTGTGTCTTGATGATTTCATGTGGTATGTGTGAGTCTTGATGATTTCATGTGGTATGTGTGTGTCTTGATGATTTCATGTGGTATGCGTGAGTCTTGATGATTTCATGTGGTATGCGTGAGTCTTGATGATTTCATGTGGTATGTGTGAGTCTTGATGATTTCATGTGGTATGCGTGAGTCTTGATGATTTCATGTGGTATGTGTGTGTCTTGATGATTTCATGTGGTATGCATGAGTCTTGATGATTTCATGTGGTATGTGTGAGTCTTGATGATTTCATGTGGTATGTGTGTGTCTTGATGATTTCATGTGGTATGTGTGTGTCTTGATGATTTCATGTGGTATGCGTGAGTCTTGATGATTTCATGTGGTATGTGTGTGTCTTGATGATATGTGTGAGTCTTGATGATTTCATGTGGTATGTGTGTGTCTTGATGATTTCATGTGGTATGCGTGAGTCTTGATGATTTCATGTGGTATGTGTGAGTCTTGATGATTTCATGTGGTATGTGTGTGTCTTGATGATTTCATGTGGTATGCGTAAGTCTTGATGATTTCATGTGGTATGTGTGAGTCTTGATGATTTCATGTGGTATGTGTGAGTCTTGATGATTTCATGTGGTATGTGTGTGTCTTGATGATTTCATGTGGTTTGCGTAAGTCTTGATGATTTCATGTGGTATGTGTGAGTTTTGATGATTTCATGTGGTATGTGTGAGTCTTGATGATTTCATGTGTTATATGTGGGTTTCATGTTTTCTAAATTGCAATGACTTTTCATGGCTTTTGTAACAAACTTTTAAAATCTATATAATGGATTAAAAATATAAAACCTTAAATTATAAGTGAAAACGATGTTTGATAAATACTTTTTAAGAGGGGTTGTGTCAATGTGATCTGTCAAGCATAATTATATACGTTGGAAAGCTGGAACCTCGTGTAGTAACATCGTTAGAAGTAAGGGATAACCTCGTGTAGTAACATCGTTAGAAGTAAGGGATAATCAAAGTGTGATGGATGGATTTCAATTTGTATTCATTATGTATTAATAAATACGTTTTATAAATGTCTTATTTAGTACAAATTATCATTTTCTATTAATAAACTTTATACATTTAAATTATGATTTAGTTTGTCCACTATCGTAGCGTAATATTTAGTCCTAAAATCTCTGTGATAAATAAAAAAAGTTCAATCTTATATTTTGATGTCATGAGCTTTAACGTGTAACTTAATATTAGCATCATAGCAAATGTCAGGCTTATAAAAGTGTTGGTATCTCTTGTATAATTTAATCCCATTCCCTCGTGATATTTTTATTTTCTCTTCACCAAAGCATCTTTAGCAGTGACGTGGGGGGGGGGGGGGGTAAACAAATGCTTATGAAAAGGCCGTGAATTGGGGTGGGAAAATAATGGTTATGAAAATGCCGTGAAGTGGGGTGGAAAACAAATGCTTATGAAAAGGCCGTGAAGTGGGGTGGGAAAATATTGCATATATGATGCAGCTTTTTGCAGAGGATTCCAACACAGTTAAAGTAACTAAGTACTGACATAATGATTTCAGTCGTTGTGACTGTTTGGCATATTTAGAACTAAACATTTCTTTAACCTTGTCCTAATGTTTCTCTCATAATGGATAATTTCTCTGCTTGTTTTGAGATGTTCCTGTTAAAAATAGATTGTTTCTCTGAGTTTTATGAGGTATCCAGATCAAAATATGTCGTTTTTGTGTATACTGCGAGATATTTGTTACACAAGTCCGTTTATTTGCGTGTTATGATGCGTTCTTGACAAAAAAGACAATTTATCTGCATGACATGAGGTTATCTGGCAACTATGTCGTAGCTTCAATTTGATCGAGTCTATAAAGTGACCCTGCACCTTGTATTGAAGCAAATAAAACAATTGTTAAGGACAAATGGATTGCTTGAGTAAAAATCTACTATGTATATTTTTTGTTCAGTAAGTATGGATTCTGATAAGTTATTACGTCTTTGTTATGTATATGGCGTGCTTACGCTACTTTGTATACCATGGAAGATAAATAGATTCTCACTGTAATTCGTTTCTAAATAAGGCTTGACATGCCACAGTTAGATATTCTTCGATACATTAGTCAATGTACGTCATATTTACTACCATCTGTTTAAATTTCCAAATAACAATACAATGTTCTTCACAGGAAAGAACGAGACTGGAAGCAGAAATAGCTTTTAGATGAATTTTGGATGATTAAGGCAAATGCTATTTTACACGAATTTCTACCACGAAATTCAGCTACTGTGGTATAAAAGAAGAAGACTATCGAATTTCTTTCATTATATTTTTGGAACGTCTTTAAACGTTTTGACAATTTGCTGAAAAAAGTGCCTGGTGTGACTCACGCATAGCTGCACCAACACCTCGATAAAGTCTCATTGTGGTACCCAGTCCACAAAGTAGTAATATTATTACTAGGTGTGTTACTGTCTGAACAGACCGTTTGCACATTTACCTTCTCGTATATAAGCTGTGTTCCCGTGCATGCTATGACGTGTTCCAGTCAGAATGTATTTTTCCTGTGCATGCTAAGACGTGTTCGAGTCAGAATGTATTTTTCACGTGCATGCTATGACGTGTTCCAGTCTAAACAGACCATTTGTACGCATGTTATGAGGTATTTCAGTCAAAATATTCCTCTTTGTGCATGTTACGATGTTTTTCAGTCAAAACAGACATTTTCTTTGCAAGTTATGAGGCGTTCCAATAAAAATATACATTTTTTCCGTGTTATTAGGTGTTCTAGTAAAAACAAATATTTTCTATGCATGTTTTGAGGTTAATTTAACGACAGCTTTTGACTTAACCAGATCTCTCGATCTACTAAATATTACACCACCATCTAGTTTTCTATTTTTGATGCGGGAGTTAAATATTTTAGAAATAAATTGACATCCTAATAATGCTTTAGTTTGACGTGAATATTAAAGCTACACTTTTAATTATGGAGGGGTGTCATATGAAGAGACCACATTACCATCTGACTTTAAAATCGAAGAATTGTCAGGACGAGATAAAGACCAGCAGTACCGTAACACGATCATTAGGAGTAACAATTTAGTGCAAGTCACTAGCAGAAATAATTGTACTAATTACTCTTCCTGAACCTTAAGAAATACTGTAATGTGCTATTATGATCGTCAAAGAAACAGTATGAAATTATTTCAATCACATTCAACTAACATAGAACGAACTACTCACTATATACTTAGAGCGCCAGCCTTAATCTCATCAGTTAAACGAGAATTTGACGAGATTGCATCTTAAACAGGTGAAAATAAAAAACACTACAAAAATTATATCACTACATTTTTGCTCTGCTCAAGTGTCGTGTGTTTCTGAATTTTCAATATAGTGATCAATACACCGCTAATGAAACTGTAACAATATGCTCGCGCATCTTTCTATTGAAAATCAGTGATGGGACCATTCAGTGTAAGTGTGATTCATGAGGCATTTGGTTGCATCCGCGAAGAGTTTAATAGAGAATATCTTGCTTGAAATCACAATTATCAATACTTCTTTCAAACATCAAAGTATGCACTGAACCATTTCGTTTACCTTTCTACCGTAAACACTGCATCGACTGTCCGCTAGAAGTATGAAATGGTGCACTTATTTATAAAATAGTATGTACTAATCACACATCAGCAGCAGATGCACATAGTAGTCTGTGCATTTATACTTTACATAAATGTGCATACACTCCTGATATTATCTTCGTTATCTGCACTGTCAGACTTGTAGTCGATGGGTCGCGGGTTCGATGCCTGCCCGTGCCAAATTTCTTTTATCCCTCTCTGATATAATTCTGTCTCATCTCTCTAATCCTGTATCTCTCTTGAGCCGACTATTTTTTGTCTAATGCTGTATCAATCATCTTTCCAATTCAGCCTGTGTCTGTTCTTTCTAATTATGTCTGTCTAATCTGTCTAATTCTGTCTCTCTGCCTGATCTGTCTAAGTCTGTTTTGTCCTATTCTATAATAACGATCCAAGGTATGATGTGAAGCTTTTCCATGCCAAAATATATTTCAGGAGTCTTGGAGTTGAAGTCTTTAATTTAGTAGATCAGTGTTACCATAAGAAAATATATGTTGCATATATACAGACGTAGAATTTGGGTTTTGTTTTCATAGCCGTTTCTTCAGCAGAGTTTGGCAGACTTAATGTATTACTTATTTAGAGTACATGCGACCGGAAATAGTCCCATTCATGTAGGTAAATCATGTTAAGCAAATTTTTTATACTTCATATCGTTGTTCATTAACAATTGATAAATATATTGGTATTACAGTCCTTCTTCCATTCATTATAACATAATAACATTACGTTGCATTATGTTCCAATATGCCTGATCGCATTGCGTTTCCTTGCGTAACGTTTTGTTTGGGTTGCATTACTCTCGTGTTCTGATCAATAGAATTATCACTGCCTCTTCACTTAGAGTAACCACCTTTCCTGCGCCTTCTCTCTCTCTCTCTCTCTCTCTCTCTCTCTCTCTCTCTCTCTCTCTCTCTCTCTCTCTCTCTCTCTCTCTCTCTCTCTCTCTCTCTCTCTCAGAGATTGTCTCCCCATCCCGTTTTGTTTTTTTGTTTCCTCTTTATTTCACCATAAATAAGAATGGGTCATCCGATCTTTTTCCAAGCTATTTGCTGAAGCAGCAATATATTTTGCGACACGCGTTTCACTTTTGGGACATCATCAGTACCTAATTATATTGTACACTCAAACCAAAATACACACAATCACACCATAATCATCATATTTTAAGAAAACAGCAATTTATTTTAAGTCAGCATCAATAATTACTACATGTGAGCCAATAATCACACAAATTAAAAGAGAAGAGCAACTACTATGGTGTTAATTTGCTTTAAATCATAGCAAGATGTTTTATGTTTTTCAAAACTATTCATAGACGGAAATTAAACGAAAAATTTGTGTCAGGCACCTGCCCCAGCTGAGTGCACTGTTGCTCATTAACGTAAGTGCGGTATAACCGAAGTACATATCACGGTAAGTTCAGAAATACCGCAGTGTACCGAGGTACAATATTTACAGTGGTACCTAGTTTAGTTATTCAGTATCATGCAAATATGACTTTAAGTATTTTATGACTTTGTCAGTGTTATTTTACAGTGTTTGTATGTTTTACTTTTTTGCTCATGATGAGGCTTGTAACAGCATTGATGTTATCTGACAATCTGCAAGGAAACAATTTCCGTATTGAAGGTGTACACGATGAATTGTGTGTGTGTGTGTGTGTGTGTGTGCGTGTGTGCGTGTGTGTGTGTGATAATACTCTTTGGTGAAAATGAATCTACCATTTTGATTTATTGACGAGTTGCTGATTTTTTCTAGCTCTTGGTTGCTGCAATTTGAAAAGAGAATGTAAATTGAACATGTTAAGAAAAATATATACCAATTAATTAATTAATTAACGAACGAACGAATGCATGGATGAATGAAAACGTGTGAATGTAACGCAATATCTGCTTGGTCGGAAATCAAAAATATATTGTCAGAAATTTTCACGATGTTGTAACGTTCTGATTCCATGTGACGAAGTACCAAGAACAATTACATTTCTTTCTTCAACTTTTTATTTGTCACACTATAGCGATCACGAACGTCTTAAACTCATTCAATACAAAGTTTGGTTTTTCCTAAAGAAAGAGTCGTTTTGTCAGCCACCCAACTTTACCAAATAACTATCAGACCTAATGACTGGTCTTTATGCTGACATCTTACACCTTATAATGTTCTTTTAATATTGTTTTGCATCTAGCACCAACTTGAACATACCGCAAAAGAATTTCCTTTATCTTAGTGAAAGAAATTATAATTGGGTCCCAGCATTATTTTAACGAATCAAAGTTAATATTGACAAGTTGCACCCTTGCCGTCTTCCTGTTTGCAAAAGGAAACACGTCATCGCTTTATTCGACGCAACTCTTGCGGATGTTTACGGTTCTGTAAACCGTATCAGTTAATCAATCAATTTATAACCGGAGTAGAGAAATATAATAACATTCTAGAAATTAATGTAATTAATGGATGATCAATACAGTGTAAAATCAGTTATACATCACTTCTATTCTCACCTGATACTTTAATTTTGTTAGTTGAGCATATTCAATCGACAAGAATTAGATCGTTCACCATGTAGGTGCCAGAATCCTAAATCCCAGTACCACACTTGCTTCCAGAAATGTATCAGAATATTTTGTTTCAAGAAGAAATCTTTATTATATCAAGCAATAACAAACAAAGGTAGAAGATTGAGCAAAGCTGATTTAACATACGCTCGCTCTTAACAGACGCCATTTTATTCAAAGAGGCATCGAAGTTTGAGTCGTCGTCTATTTTATGATTTAACTCTTCAGGCAGTTTGATTTGAAATCGTTATTTTTTATATCCTTGGTTTGATTTTTATGGGCATAGCGCAACATATATATATGAAACGGGCATTTCACTTGATGGTAGTTTATGAAATAAACGTTTAACACCAGCAATTAAGTTCTGTTCCAAGCGTCTCCGCTAAGTTCTGGTTGATTTTATATGAAAAGTGCATAGATATATCTAAAGATATATATTAAATGTATTGCAGAATTTAGTAGTATCACGTTAGATAAAAAAAAAATATAAAAACAGCATTTTATGAAACCAAAATAAAACACACTGACGTTGGTCTATTGAACTCAAAACGTATCTTAGCTACAGAAAGTGAGAAAACACTGCTTGTTCTGAATACAATAGTTTGATAACTAACGATTCTGCAAAATACCTAATCATCAATCACGTGACAAAGAGGAGTAAATAAAGTCAATGATGGATATTTGGGATTTAGATAAAGAGCATCAGTTCCGTTCTTGCGAGCGAAAAGAAAGTTGAAGATGAGGCATGGATAAGCGATATTCCAGTTACGATGATAGAACATGAAATAGAAGAATTCCAAATAACGATGATAGAACAGGAAATAGAAGAATTCCGAATAACGATGATAGAACAGGAAATATAAGAATTCCAAATAACGATGATAGAACAGGAAATAAAAGAATTCCAAATAACGATGAAAGAACAGGAAATAGAAGAATTCCAAACAACGATGATAGAACAGGAAATAAAAGAAAGGAAACTAAGTTAAATTATTTCATCAGTATTCTTAATCAGCACGTGTACTCATTACGGATGGCAGTGACGCTTAGGGGAAAACCGATACACTTAATAAGCCAATATAAATCATCAGCATAACTTTCATTTTACATATGTAATTGAATAGACAAATATGTGGATGTCGAGACTAAATAAAACGCCTGATTCACAAGTCAATATTAAACAAAACGTCCATTTTCGCAAATTGGGACAAAAGAAAACATCGGTGTTCAAAAATTGATACTAGACTTAACATACCAATTCGAGACGAAATTATCTTATTCACAAGTCGACATTAAGTTTAACGCCTTTATTCAAAAGACAAAAAAAAAATCCTTAATCACAAGCGGCGCTCCGAGTGGCCAAGTGGTCTAAAGCGCTCTCCGTTACGGATCACTGCCATCTCATCTCTGTCTGCATGGGTTCGAGTCTAACATTCGGCTAATGTAGTTATGTGAGAAAGCTTGCCAGTAGCTTCTCGTGGGTCAGTGGTTCTTTCCGGGGGTTTTCCCGGGTTCTGCCTCCACCAATAATACTGGCCGCCATGTATAGCCTATCGTGTGCTGGAAAAAAATAACGTTAAAACCTACAAAAACTAAACTAAACTTATTCACAAGCTGATAAGGTTTTATTTTAATGTAAAGACGCTTCCTTCTGTTTTCTTTATATCTTGCGGTAAGCTCTGATTTATTTCCTTTAAAAATTCTTGACAACTCTTTTCCACATTATAAATAATTTGCTTCTTATTCCGATAATGAAAGTACAGTCGCCTATCCATGATATCTGCATGTTTCATAACAAGGGATGGTGTAGTCCTTCACCGCTCGCTCAGGTGAGATGAGTTGTTACAATCGTGAGATTTTATTCAGTCGAACTTTCATTAAAGCCATCTATCACTACCAAGGCAATAAATCAGTTTTAAAATTAAATTTATTTCTGCTAAATTTCGTCTAGCTTAAACCATCCTCATGGTAATTGCCTCTACAATGTGGCAATCGTTTGTTTTATTTCAAACCACCGGAAATTAGATTTAATATTTAATTCAAGCTTGTGCGTAATCCTCTAGACTACAAACCGCTGTCGATGAAGGGGTATATAGAGTTCATTATGTTCTGGAATACAAATTATTCATTGATAGTGCTTACATTAATCAACACTGGTGGTCCCTGGGTGAGAGGGGGAACTACATATCACATGTAATGTATCTTCGTTACATTATTGTCCGTAATTCTCATGGCTTTTCTTGGAAATGTATCGAGCACGAAAAAGTAACATAATTTTGAAAATCCATTTAAAAATAAATATAAATTTATGGCCCGGTTATCACAAAAATTTTATATTACCTGATATAAATTTATGGCCCGGTTATCACAAAATTTTTATATTACCTGATTGTTTATCAAGGACACAATCGCCAATATTGTTTCAGAAAAAAAATTTCATTCCTATTTTTGAGTCATTCATGTTTCTCGTGTCCCTTTTGTATGTATGCAGACGTGTTTTATTATGAACTTAGATACTATTAACATTTGTTTAAACTGTTAAGTGGAAATAAAAAGTGCTCATTATTTAGACTAAAATATTATACTAAAACTGTCATAACTTAGTCGAAGGAATTTTGGACGACGCCATCTTGACAACGTCACATCTTTTAGAGGACCTGTACGTTTCTAGTTTTGTAATTTATAAAGAACATTACATTTATTTAGAATTCTCAAAGACCTTTATAAGGACTAGTTTGGAGTCACTTCATACTACTATAAGGTCCTCTCATATTTGTCATTTAGAACTTTAATAAATACATGTTTGTTAAGTTTTACAAAACTTGCTGGCCTTGCTTCTTTCTGTTACTTAGTTTCTGCCCACAGAGTTGTAGAAGTGAGTAAGTGGGTGCCATTTACATTTAGTACACCACTGGAGATACTTTGGTGACTGCAGATCCGTATTTGTTAAACGCCTTCATTTTAATTCCTTGTTATAGACCTATCTAGTATGGCGCAGTGAGAGAAAGATATGTGACATTTCAGGATCATTTGACAGTCTGGTGTAAGGGATTGATTTTTAAGGATTTTGACGTAAAAAAGGATTTTTTCCAACACTATTTACTGACTAACTGACTAAAATTATATATTTTGCATATAAGCAACATATCCTATTGGAGCTCGATCCATATACACATCACCATTAAAAATGCTATAAACTCGCTGATAAGTTTAGTAGTCGAACAAGGCATTTGGTGGAGAGGGGTACAACTCCTTTTAGATACCTAAATCATTCAGTGATATACATCGAATAGAGTCGTTTTGCCTGCTTCATTGCATCATTTTTGGAATTTCAAAACATAAATTGTCGTATTTCTAATCATGTTGTCACCGCTTTGAACAGCTATATATTTCTAATGTTGTGAAACGAAAAAAAAAATACCCCATAGAATTAATACCTTTTTTTGTCCACCATGATATTTTAATAGATTAAGAAAGCCACCAATGACCAAGTTAAACCTAATGAAAACAGAACATTTGTAGTTATTTTTTAAACCACAATCATCGCAACGTTTGCCTTTAAAACCACACACACACACACACACACACACACACACACACACAAACACACACAGATGAGTATGAAACGTTTATATGCTTATTATACGACCAACCCACGTGAGCTTCTCAACGCCTTAAAACTATTTATATAATATATGATCTGTAAACTTTAATTACACACACGAATTACATGCACGCTATCACAGACAAAATGAATGATGGTATTACGCACACGAATAACAGGCAGATTAGCATAGACAGAATAAAAGACATTATTAGACACACGGATTACATCCACGCTATTATAGACAAAAGAAAGGATGGTATTACCCACACGCATTGCAGGCAGGCTATCATAGACAGAATAAAATATATTATTATAGACACGGAATACATTCACGCTATCATAGACAAAGTAAAATATGTTATTACAAAGACGGATTAAATGCACGATATCATAAATGAATAATGTTATTATACACACGGATTATAGGCACGTTTTCTTAGACGATGTTATTACACAGACAGATTACATGCACACTATCATAGACAAAATGAAGGATGTTAGCCAATGGCACGTGATTAGCATCTTCGTTCGATATGAACCACCTTCACAGAGATATGAGTTTTCAATGTAATTATTTCTTTTTTGTTTGTTCATATGTATTTGTAAATGTCTTTCATTAATGTTTAGTGGATTTTTCTCACTGATTGTTAACATTATTGATCTAGTGGACTTTGCTCACTGATTTTTGACGCTATTGATCGAGTGGATTGCAAAATGATTAGATGAATACAGTTTATTTCCTGAATCTTCTAACGCTACACAAATCAAACTTTGTCCTGTGTATACTTTCTAAAGTCCATTCAACTTGTAAACAATATCATAATTGTTAGTATGCCGTGCACATGTAATTAAATTGTAAATCCTTTATTAAAGGCAGTTATTAATCTGTCGTAGAATAGTTTTCAAAAATGATATCCGGAAATCTGTGTTCAATATGTGGTCTGGGTTTGGTTTCATACTGGTTAATACATTATAAGAAATGAGTGTTATAGGTATAGACTGTTCTATGAGTAGTAGCCATTGAATTAATTAGATTTAATTGTATTTATAGGTCATGAAAATTAAATTAGATCTAACCAACTCAGTTCACAAGCTTGGCATTAACATTTAATTTTTTTTTTTTCTAATTTTTCCGACAACATATCTCACGCGCTCTAATAGTATAGGTAATTTTTTTAAATTATTATTGTTGTGAGCAACCACTGTCTATGCCTGTCACAACAAGATTCAACACGTGAAATATACTTCGTTAAACATACAAAAATTCATAAAATGAAACAAGCTATATGTTAAAGGAGTAGAATGTACGCACAATACAACTGGCATGTCTGGAAAAGCCAATACATGGACACTATTTTACAATGTGTAGCTAGCACACAAGAGTGCTTGACACAGTCGAATGTGAAGCTAGCACACAAGAGTGCTTGACATAGTCGAATGTATACAAAATAAGCTCAATGAGATGTCACATGCTGTTAAGGACAGAAAACCTCCCTAATTATGCAGAAAAAAAACATTGCAGTGTGTATGATGATTGGCTGTCCTTGACGGTGCTAAGTGTTGTACTTCAAATATAGCTATAATTGAGGCAGAACCTGTGCAAGCTCGGTGGCAATTCGCTAAACCATCAAAACTCTGAATCAACAAAGCATATTAAAGACATAACATGGATGTATTATATTTGAAATATAATTTTTTTTGAAATAACATACTAACAAAAAAGGAGAGAGGGTCTATTGTAATTTAAACTTTAACAATCAATCTGATAGTTACAAAAATAACTGCAATATTGGCGAGTGAATTGATATTAATATCGCAATAGCTAATTAATACATTTTGCAACGTTAAATGAGATAGAAACAATTCTTATTTTGAAGTTATATAGACCACTGTGACTTACTTTCTGTAAATTTCACCTCATTTTTGTCGGGTCATCTAATATAGATTTCGAAACGTAAAACGTTTTCCAAGGTACACAATAATGACAACTTCAAAGTGCCTTGAACTATAGAAGTATCAAATATAAAGTTACTAATTAAAGTAAATGGATGCAAAAAAGCTGTTAAATACCGTTTAAAAATAAACGATAAACAATGTTTCTTTCATTAATATACGCGAATATTTGTTTCATTCATTAATATACGTGAATGTTTGTTTCTTTCATTAATATACGTGAATATTTGTTTCTTTCATATTCTTTGTTTCCTAAATCATTTGTAATTATTATCTGCTGCCACTATTTCTGTCCCTTATATCCACAAAGTTATTACCAGATTTGTCTTCTTTAATTTCATTATCTATATATTGATGAATAGCTGCTGCCTGTAAGTCAGATGCTGGAATCATCATTTCTACAACGTCGGTATTTGATACAGTGTTCATTCCTTCTTTAGAAGCATCATGCTATTTTCAGGTTACTGTTTTATCCGAAAATGCTACCCATTTTCATTCGTTTCTTATTTTGCAATAACCATTTTCCTGGACCACCAGTTGCACCATGCGCACAACCACGATTATCATAGTCAAATCTAATTTTTGCCTTTCAATACATTACTGAAATCGTGTTGTAATCTTTTACATTTTTTAATTTTTTAATTCATCTTTTCAAAAAGTCATGAACAGTTAACTGCTCTGTTTATAAACTGAGCACCTGATATACATTTTATATATTTTCTTGCACTTGGCTTATTATTTTGATCCCTACATATGGTACCTGGCATTGTAATATGCCTTCATCTGTCTGGTGCTAACCGCTCCGGTGGCCTAGTGGTTAGAGAGTCCGCCTATGGAGCGGAACGTCTTAGGTTTGATATCCGGCCGAGTCATACCAAAGACTTACAAAAATAATACTAACAGCTGCCTCCTCGCTCGGCGCTCAGCATTAAGAGGTCAGTGTTAGGATTGGTCTGCCTGGTGTCAGGATAATGTGACTAGGTGGGACATCATGCTACATGTCTGCTGAACATCACTATAAACTGCCACACTCCTCACTCCAGACATCCTAGCCATATTACTGAAAAATAGTTAAAGCTACTTTAAAATCCTAATCAAACAAACAAACAATCAATCAACTGGTACTTGGTGTTGCATTGCAATATCTTCATCTGTTTCTTAAAATATCATTGCAGTTTCTTCATCTGGTACTTGACTGAGCATTACAATGCCTTTCACATGGTACTCGGCATATCATTGTAATATTTCATTTCATACTTGGCATAGCATTGTAATGACTTCATATTGTATTTTAGTAGCATTGTAATGCCTTTCTATGGGGCTTGGCGTAGTATTAAAACACCTTCCTCTGGTGTTTGGAATAACATTGTAATAACTTCCTCTTGTGCTTGACATATAGCTGTTATATCTACTCTGGTGTTTGGCATATCATTGTAAAACTTTCCTTTGGTGTTTAGAATAACACTGTAACACCTTCCACTATTGTTTCGAATACAATTGTAATGCCTTCCTCTGTACTTTGCATAGTATTGAAATACTTTCATATGGTTCATTTTATAGTATTTTAAACGCTTCATATAGTATATAGATATCATTGCAATGCCTTTTTTTTTGGTACTTGGCATTTCATTTGTGACACCTTCATCTGGTGCGTGGCATATAATTGCGATGCTTTTATCTGGTACTTGGCATTGCATTGCAATGCCTTTATCTGGTGATTGGCTTATCATTGCAATGCCTTCACCTGCTACTTGACATATCATTGCAATGTCGTCATCTAGTACTTGGCATATCATTGTAACACCTTCATCTCTGAACCCGTTACTGCCTTACAAGAAGAAAACATCCAACCATTATTAGTAGTATAATTAAACGTCCATCCATTAGTAGTAGTCTAATTAAATATCAACCATTAGTAATAGTCAAATTAAATGTCAACAATTAGTAGTAGTTTAATTAAATGTCAACCATTAGTAGTAGTTTAATTAAATGTCAACCATTAGTAGTAGTTTAATTAAATGTCAACCATTAGTAGTAAGTTAATTAAATGTCAACCATTAGTAGTAGTTAAATTAAACGTCAACCATTAGTAGTAGTAGTTAAATTAAATGTCAACCATTAGTAGTAGTTTTATTAAATATCAACCATTAGTAGTAGTTTAATTAAACGTCCAACCATTAGTAGTAGTTTAATTAAACGTCCAACAATTAGTAGTAGTTAAATTAAACGTCCAACAATTAGTAGTAGTTAAATTAAACGTCAACCATTAGTAGTAGTTAAATTAAACGTCAACCATTAGTAGTAGTAGTTAAATTAAATGTCAACCATTAGTAGTAGTTTTATTAAATATCAACCATTAGTAGTAGTTAAATTAAACGTCAACCATTAGTAGTAGTTTAATTAAACGTCCAACAATTAGTAGTAGTTAAATTAAACGTCAACCATTAGTAGTAGTAGTTAAATTAAATGTCAACCATTAGTAGTAGTTTTATTAAATATCAACCATTAGTAGTAGTTAAATTAAACGTCAACCATTAGTAGTAGTAGTTAAATTAAATGTCAACCATTAGTAGTAGTTTTATTAAATATCAACCATTAGTAGTAGTTTAATTAAACGTCCAACCATTAGTAGTAGTTGAATTAAATGTTGGCTGATCAGATATAGTTGTTTACATTCAACAATAACTTTCACTGTTGAATGTTAGCATGAGATTAATATAGAGATTTTACTAAACGTATGATCCAAAATTCCGTATCTAACGTTTGGCATCCATGTCGCCCAATTAAGATGATTCTGTAAGAATCTCATGCCAATCTATTATATCTGTACATTAACAGAGTCATCAAATTTAAAATACAGTTTTATAAAGTTTATAATGGCTAGTATATAAAATATTTTCCTTCGACTAAGTAGATTTTCATTCCATTCAATATTTGGTCAGTGTCTCAATTAATCACAGAACTCATGCGAGTACCGAGACATGGAAATAAAAACGTTGCCTGTTTTATTAAATATGAGATCTTGTTTTAATTGTCACGAGCTGTTAAGTTTGTTTTTCACGCTATACGAATCTCACCTAACAGATCGTATATAGGATCTACAATCTCCTTGACGTAATTCTAATAATAATTTCATAAACATAGATGTGTATTGCATTATAGCTGACGGGATGGTGAAAAGTTGTACTTGAAATCATAGACGTTTCTAGCTTGCAATGCCAACGGGCCCACCAGACTCAGTGTTAAACTCAATGAGCAATCTAATTAATGAGATAATTTTACATTTTGCGTATTGGAATTCAAACTATGCACACTGAAAAGAGACTCAAGCATGAGATTAGCTAGCCTTAAACTTGGTCTTCAGAAATCTTAACCGCAAGAAAACTTTCTTGACCCTCTTTTCTAGCCACTCTATCGTCTCTAACGTGCATACGAATCAAATCACTACAACAATATTTCATAACATAATTGTAGATTCTGGACGTTTTTTAAACGTTATCATTTTGTCCATATCATGATTTATAATAGGACGCAAAAAGCTTTTGCCATAATAAAATCGGTGGTAGATCATGATGAACAAAACTTGAAAATACTCATCTGGATTGAGTAACTGTTTTTCTAAAGATGTTTTCCAAGACCGACCTCAGCGTATCAGATTAATCAGCGATGATGTTATGTCAAAAACAAGAAATAATAACTGATAGTATCACTAGAATAATATGACGATAGTTGTTACAGAACCTCAGTGTCCCCAGCTCCAATCGGTCCGATGATTAGTGTTGTCCTCAGTTGCATTCGGTTCAGAAGGGCAATATCCTAACTCACAATAGGTCCAGTGGTTCAGTGTTTTCAGTATGGTCTAAATGGTCAGTGTCCTCATCCCTAGCAAGTCCAGAGGGTCGGTGTCCTATCCCTAATCAGTCCAGATTGTCAGTGTCCTTAACCCAAATCAGTCCAGAAAGTCAGTGTCCTCAACCACAGTCAGTCTAGAAGGTCAGTATTCTCAATCCCAGTCGGTCCAGAGTCTGTGTCAACAATCCGAATCGGTCCAGAGTCCGAGTCCTTAATCCAAGTCCTCAGTCCGAGAGTCAAATGCCTCTGCCCCAGTATGCCCAATGGGTCGGTGTCTTCAACCTGACTCACATTCGGTATATTCCTATAATCCAGTCAATTAAGGCTGGCGAGGTTGTAGAATAATGAAATGAATCGATAACATATAGTTTGGGATCAATCTAATATTTAAATTGAAGCATGCAAAATTTTAATTGAAGTATATGTAACATAATAAAAGTCAAGCTCACAAGGACCAGCCATGGAGCAGTTGGTAGAATTTCATACTCGAAATGCAATAGTGGATAGCCATCCAGGCCAGCCCGGGATAGTTGCCTCCGTATGTCTTTGGGAAAGACACGTCACTCATATTTTCTCGTCATGATGTAGCCAATAATGAGTTAAAACTGGGCTGAAATCCATTACAAGAAACCAGTCTAACTATTACAGCAGAGTGGTATTTCATGTTAAAATACAATTCATGTATTGTATGAGTGACGAACCATATGAACCCTTGGATTTATTATGACAAGTACCACCGGAAACACGTTTCAACTTCTGCCAAATTAGTGACATTGCGATTGTGTAGTAATACAAAGATATAACCAATCAAAAGCGTTTACTTTGATCAAATTTCGTTCAAGTTTGAGTCAACGATTCAGATGGTGGTCAAGCTATTTCGAACATACAGATAACCTGGTTGTTCTTGTACACTCAGATGACTATCTCATATTAATTATAGCCATGCCATCGTCGCTAATAATATCCCTCCCATCATCGTTAGCTTTATCCCTCCCATCATGGCTATCGTTATCCCTCCCATCATCGCTAGCTTTATCCCTCCCATCATCACTAATTTTATCCCTATCATCATCGCTAGCTTTATCCCTCCCATCATTGCTATCATTATCCCTCCATCATCACTAATTTTATCCCTATCATCATCGCTAGCTTTATCCCTCCCATCATTGCTATCATTATCCCTCCATCATCGCTAGTTTTATCCCTTCCCGTCACCGCTATCTTTATCACGCTCATCATCGCTATCATTATTATTTCCATCATCGCTAGATTTATCCTAGTCATCATCGCTAGCGTTATCACGCTCATTATCGCAATCTTTTTTCCCTACCATAATCGTTATTGTTTCAAAGATGGGTGATATTATTCATTCCAAACTACTATGGCTTAATGTGGCATGATTACGTTTTCAACAAGTAATCAGAAACGTGTAAAAAAAATACAAATCTTCCCTATAGTTATATGAACATTATACTTCCATTCATTAGCTTAAGTGAGAGAAATATAGTCACCTGTATATTTGCATGTCGGACGGATACTACAAGTGTTTTCAAATCTCAGACAAACCTCTTCTCAATATTTTTCTGCGGTGAAGGATTGAAGGATGTGTGTATGTGTGCTTTATCTTCAACTACTATCAAGGTCAAAGAAGTAAGCATTTAACTTTACTCATTATCCGACTTTCAAGACAACATAGATGAATGCAAGAAGCACAATGCTTCATGTATAGTTCGATATATGGCGCCATTTTATGATGGCTGTCTGCTGTTTGCACACATTGTTTTTAATTCTAGTGTCCTCTATCTAGAATGCAATCAAAACCATTAGTATGCATAGTTATTGCTTCATTAGTGCCAATAATCGATTTACAGCCAAACTAAAGAAACACACTGAATTTGTATTTCTTTAGGAACACACGTGGGACACAATATACACGTAACATCGATAAAAGTGTCAATATTTGCTCAGATATGTGTAGTTCCGTCAGACCTCGCTCATGGTCTCAACAAGAGATTCAATCGTGAAATGCTGCCATAAAAGATATTTTCTCTGGAAGAAATCGATGGCATAATATCGTGACAATCCAGAGATAAATTAACTTTACATAACGTTAATAATAATGGTTGGTAACCCTATCCTTTAAATTCAGGATAACGAAGTGTCACATGTCAGCAAGTGTTCTGGTTACTGCCATATTTTCTGTCGCCTCGCCATCAGCATTCAAAATAACTGTTTCCGGTCTTAAGTGTGTTGGCTGGGTAGAATGAGTTAATCAATGTGGTGTTTTTCCTACAGGTGCTGTAAGTATTGGTTACCGTAAACTTGCAATAGATTGAGGAAAAAAAGGAAGCCCATAGCTGGTAGAGTTTCCGAAATCAATCTAAACTTTGATCTATTAATTGCAAGGCATATCTTAATTCACAAGTTCGTCCATAAAAAAAGATAGGACTCTAGAACAACGTCTCATCTAGATTTTAAACTATCTCATGTTTTGTATTATTGTTAGTATAAGATGGTACAATTGGTTCAGTTGTAGACAGAAGATGTGTTTTTTTTTTCAGATCAAGACGGTACAATTGGTTCAGTTATAGGGATAGTATATTGTTTTATGTCCTTTTAAGTAACAAGTACGTCTTTAATATTCTATAACTGTAACTGCAAGACTCGCGAAACATCACCTACATTAAGCTGAATATTCCTACTATTTGTTCGTGTATAATCAACAATTGCCCCACGTATGTTTTAGAAAGGCCTTGACCCGTTCTGTTTACTAATGCATATTTCCATTAAAACTCTCCAATGCGAGACAACAGATTCAGAGATTCTTTATTACTCCGTTAGTCGCTTCGTAAGACATGCAGGAACGCCCTAGAGTGTTTTTAATATGAGTATGTCGCCAGGCGACAACACTCTACATCGTAATTATTGACATATCAGTATCACCCCAGGAGACAACGCCATTGAGCGTTGTTTTTAACACATACTTTTGTTTCCAAACGACCAAGAACTAAGATTCTAATACAGCTCTCCTTTGTATCTGCCCCATAAGACGATATTGGTATCTCAAAGAAATCAACGGTCGAGGTGCATAGCAACAAAATGTCAAACTTGAATATTGTCTTTTAATAGACAAAATAGATCTTAAGCTACACGCAGGTTGTATTTATTACAAATATTGTTCATTGTTTCTGTTTCAATTAAGATACATATTTAAACAAATATAAAAATGTGAATGCACGTCGAAATTTTGTACCACGTGTTTTTTACATTCGTGCGTATCTTTGCCTTTACGTCAAAGATATTTGTTAGATGAAAACTTAATATTACTCGATGTCACGGAATTGTGTGTGTGTGTGTGTGTGTGTGTGTATATATATATATATATATATATATATATATATATATATATATATATATATATATATATATATAGTTTATTTCGTATTTGGATTAAATACATGAACGTTCGTTTCTGTGTACAGCGTTACACGAAGGTGGTTTATGTATATTGTATATTTTTTCTAAATGGTGAGTTCGGTTCATCCCATGCTGCATGAGCAAAGTGCTTACGATGGGAAAACCAATATACCTTTAGCACACAGGCAGTGTATGAGTACCTATTTGTGTATATATTACCTCTTCACAGAGCCAAAAAAACAGCACGTTACGAAGAGTATTGTCAGTGAGCAGTCTATTTTATGAAGCGCGATCTCCAACTGTAGAGTTGATTGATTGTTGTTTGATTGATTGATGGCCGGTGACTATTGAATGGTGACTGATGAATGCTGAGTTTAGTACTGAAGGAGTGAAGGAGAAACGGAGTGATAGCTATGTTGTATCTACATATATGCACTATATTGTAGTTTTTTTAGCCTTGGTGCTAATTCGGGTTGTGTAATACCCAGTATACTACTGTAGGGTGTGTGTGTGTGACGTTGGCCTGGAAGAAGATACACGTCATCATGTGGTGAAGAACCATGGTTTCGGGACCAACGGGTCTGCAAAGAACAAGATATTGTACCGATCGTCAGGCACACCAGGAGGGGCAGACCATTCGTGGTGGCTCCATAGCGATTCGACAGAGCGTTGAGTCTGAGAAGACCTTTAGGATCTGTGTTCAACTCCGCAAGATATGTGTCCAAATGTTTCATATCATATTTTACTATTTGAGTGACAACTCATCATATGTCACTATTTGAGTGAAAACGCATTATGTTCCACTATCTGATTGGAAACGCGCTATATTTCATTTTTGAGTGGAAACCCGTCTTATTTCATCAAGTGAGTGAAACACGTCATATATCATTAGTTGAGTGAAACATATCATATATCACTGGTTGAGTGAACTATACCATTTATTATTATTCGTGTGGAAATTGTCAATGCTTACGTGAATCATGTTTCAATTGCTTGTGTGGAATAATTTTGAATCATAAACCATTGTATCTTGTTTATATCTACGTTTTTTTCTTGCATATCAGTTCACATTTCATTTAAATAGCAATACATTATCAGGTTCGTGCATATTTTGTTAAATATCCAATATTTGGAATTTATTGGCGGACGAATCAAACAGTCTTTTCATTGAATCATTCATATAAAAAAAAATTGTTCCCCCCCCCCCCCATCGTTAATGTTCTTCGTTATAATCTGACCACTAGCCGGTTCTCTAGTTACGCTCAAATGTCTTCGTGGAGTACCAGAATTAGTTCTTCCTATAAAAGAAATATATTTGTAGAACAATCACTGTTTAAATTTCTTAAAACAATATATAAGATTATAAACACTTTGGGAGCAGATTAGACTAATTAAACACTTTGTGATAAGATTAGACTAATTAAACAGACTGGAAGAAGATTAGATTAATTAAACACTTTGGTTTTGTAACGGGATATGTCTCACTCATATCGTAATTTGTTTTATGTGGCATTACAAGTTCAGTTCTTTCTGCTTTGCTGAGATTAACTAGTAGATGATTAGGCTTAGATAGTATACATTGTTTTGGTACAGTGCTTGCATATTATACATTGTTTTGGTACAGTGCTTGCATAATATACTTTTGTTTTAGTACTTTACTTGCATAGTATGCATTGTTTTGCTACAATGTTTGCATATTATACATTGTTTTAGTACATTACTTGCATATTATACATTGTTTTGGTACAGTGTTTGCATATTATACAGTTTTAGTACATTACTTACATACTATACATTGCTTTAATACAGTACTTTCATATTGCATTGTATGCATTGTTTTAGTACAGTACTTGCATATTATATATTGTTTTGGTACAGTGCTTGCGTATTATGCATTGTTTTAGCGCCATATTTGCATATTATTCATTGTTTTAATACAGTTCTTGCATATTATACATTGTTTTAGTACAGTACTTACATATTATACATTGTTGTAGTAAAGTGTTTTCATATTATACATTGTTTTAGTACAGTACTTGCATATTATACGTTGTTTCAGTACAATGCTTGTATAGTGTACATTGTTTTAGTACAGTGCTTGTATATTGTACATTGTTTTAGTACAGTGCTTGCATATTATACATTGTTTTGCTACAATGTTTGCATATCATACATTCGTTTAATACACTGCTTGCTTATTATACACTGTTTTGATATACTGCTTGCATATGTTACATTGTTTTTATACAGTGCTTGCTTTTAATACATTGGTTCAATACAGTACTTGAATATTATACATTGTTTTGGTATAGTATTTGCTTATTATTTATTGTATTAGTATGGTGCTAGCTTATTGCACATGGTTTATGTAGAGTGCTTGCAAATTATACATTGTTTCTTGTAAGTAATTGCGTAATATGCATTCTTTTGGTAGTGATTGCATAGTATACATTGTTTAAGTGCAGTACTTGCATATTATACATTGTTTTCGTACAGTGCTTGCATATTATACATTGTTTTAGTACAGTGCTTGCACAATATACAATGTTTTAGTACAGTGCTTGCTTATTATACATTGTTTTAGTACAGTGATTGAATATTATACATTGTTTTTTACCGTACTTGCATATTATACATTGTTAGTACCATACATGCATATTGTACATTATTTTAGTACAGTGCTTGCACAGTATAGAATGTTGTAGTACAGTGCGTGCATATTATACATTGGTAGTACCGTACTTGCATATTATATATTGTTACTACCGTACGTGCATATTATACATTGTTTTGGTACAGTACTTGCATATTATACATTGTTTTAGGAAAGTACTTGCATGCCATGGCCTTAGCATATGTTTATTTTTATCACTACCTTTAGAAATATGTAAGCTTTGCTGATTTAAGTTTGAAATGATCCTGCATGACTTTTTTATATATCGTACATTATTGTCTCCTTATCATCATATGCAGCTGCTTTAATAAACACACACTCTTTCCTGAATGTGAAAACTGTAGTCAAATAAATTAGGGAGAGTGAAGATTTCCGATAAGTGATATTGTCTAATACTTAAATAGGTCACATTGTTTAGCATTTAAATAAGCCATATTGTTTAATATTGTGAAAAGTCATATTGTTTAATTTTTTAATAAGTCTTTGTTTATTACCGTGACATTAGACATCTGAGGTATTATTGTGCATAGTTTCAATAGTTATCACATACCGATATAATAATAATAATAATAATAATAATAATAATAATAATAATAATAATAAGGACTTTGTATAGCGCCTAATCTTTCGAAGCTCTAAGCGCTTTACACCATCAATAATAATATGACTACACTACAGAACAACAAATGACAAAAACAATGAAATTGGAAAACATAACAAACATGCTGAAAACATATAAGATACAAAACATGATTAGGTCGCTAAGTTTGTCCCTGTAGTTAAAACAGGTGAGTCTTAAGAGCAATCTTAAAAGGGACCACTGTGTCTTTGTGTCTAATTTCAATGGGCAATTCGTTCCACGTCGCCGGGCCCTGGTGTGCAAACGATCGTTGTCCATATGACTTTGTTTTCACCTTGGGAACAATGAGTATACGATTATCAGAAGAAGAGCGTAAGGATCTAGCTGGTGTATACACATGGGTGAGGCTGGATAGGTATGTTGGACTGGAGTCTGTCATTGAAACATAGCACAGAGAACAAATTTTGTGTTTGATTCTGTATCGAATTGATAGTCAGTGTAGGGTACAGAGCAATGGTGAGGTGTGCTCTGATCGAGATACTCTAAAGATGATCCGTGCAGCTGTGTTTTGAACTTTTTGAAGTTTCTGGAGTAAATATTGTGACGAACTATACATAATTGAGTTACAATAGTCCAGTCTTGAAAGTACTAATGAACACACAAGTGTTTTAGTGGCATCAACTGAAAAGATATTTACGAATGGAACTGATGCGTCTCAATTCAAGATATGCAGCCTTGCATAGGTTCATGACATGTTGGTGCAATGTGAGAGTACTGTTTAGAGTAACGCCTAGGTTCCGTACTGACTGTGAAACTTTAATGTTGGTAATTTAATTTAATATTACTGTGTTTATCTGACGCTTGTTATACGTTACGTTATCACATACCGATATTACTGTATTTATCTGGCGCTTGTTATACGTTACGTTATCACATACCGATATTACTGTGTTTATATGGCGCTTGTTATACTTTGCGGTATCACATACCGATATTACTGTGTTTATCTGGCACTTGTTATACGTTACGGTATCACATACCGATATTACTGTGTCGATATGATGCTTGTTATGTGTTACGGTATCGCAAACCTATAATACTGTATCTGGCGCTTGTTATATGTTACGGTATCACATACCTAATTATTAATCGCAACTGTATATCTGACTTCATTCAGAGAATTGTTCGTTTAATAAGAGTAAGTGATTTACTCAGTATTCACCCTCAAGCCTCCCTTAATGTCGGTAAACACTTAAATCTTGTAACTGTTTTTTTTTATATCATATGTAATGTGTTCTTCAAAAGCGCTATATGATTTATTACTTTTCATATCTTGTGTAATATCTGCTTTCAAAAGCATTTATTTATTTTTACATTTGGTGTAAGGTGTGCTTTCAAAAGAAATGTCAAGCATTGATAAACTTCATGCGGGGAAGACGTGAGGATGGAATTTCTATATGTAGCTGAAGAACAGGTCCGAGCAAACCAAATTGTTTCACCTATCGGAAACCGGGTTTTAACCCGTACGCTTTAAAACAAACTCTCAGAATTTTGAAGAACTTTAAAGTAAATATTGACAGCTTTCATAATTTAGAAAAAATAATAAGTGTTTTCGAAATAACCAGTCTTTTACGTCATTCGAGTTAACCAGGCCATTCCGTTATAAGATTATATATATTCGAGTTAACCAGGTCTTTATGTCAAATGATATTATTCTACTCCAAACTGTATTTGTTAATATTCTGACCAATCTAAATTCTGCAGTTGTCAAATCGTGTAATATTTAAATGTTTGGCGTAACGTTTTTTGCTCGAGTAAAGGTTTATGACGAAGGGACCAGGTGGCTGGATCGGGCTAACTCTGACAACTTCTCTAATTGCCGGCCTCTTCAAAAATAATTGATTGTATCTCCAATAAAGTACAAACACTGTCATACTGATGGGATGTCAATACACATGGGTCAATACACACAAGTGTAATAGTGTTGACTGAGGTATGCAAATGAAGAGGCGGCTTGTGGGTGATTTAATGAAACAGTTACGGTAAAAGAAACGGATCTTTGCACAACATAATGAGCTCAAACATTACGCGTATAATGAAGTTCGAAAACTATGTATTTTTTTTATCAGTACACGTCATGATTCCCATGTGCTACAGATAACTACTGCCTACAGCTGTCATTCTTCCAAACCTACACGTGTCTCTAATATTTCTTTCTAACGTTTTGATATGTGTGTGCATATAAGTAAATGTTTTAATCTCATGTATTTTTGAGTGCAGTTAAGTGAGATTTATCTTTGTACAGATATATCAAGCATATCCAGTTTTAACTATTCTAATATTGGAGGACTACGTCTAAACTGTTTGATTCTGAACCAAATGTATTATCCTCAATAAATAAAGTCATTATTATTATTATTATTATTATTATTATTATTATTATTATTATTATTATTATTATTATATTGTTATTATTATTATGCTTGTAATTATTATTGTTATTATTGTTGTTGTTATTGCTATTATTGTCGTTATTATTATTATTATTATTATTATTATTATTATTATTATTATTATTATTATTATTATTATTCTTGTAATTATTATTGCTATTATTGTTGTTGTTATTATTATTATTATTATTATTATTATTATTATTATTATTATTGCATTCGACAATCATTCCTTTTATTGCAAGATAAAAAGGTTTCTTCTTTTTTTAATAGCCACGTTTTTTAACTTCTTAAATGTAGTACATTTCCAATTGTTTATTTCAAAGTTATTCATTTAATCGTAACAGTATCATGTCGTTGAATTTAATATCAGACAAATCTTAAAAAAAATTATATCTCAGAAGATCTGTAACCATATTTTGTGTTACAATGAAAGTATGTCGATTTTACGATGTAAATATTATATTATGAATATGTAAATATATATATATATATATATATATATATATATATATATATATATATATATATATATATATATATATATATATATATATATAAGTATTAATATGATAATATTTGTTAGATTGATGCTGTATATAAATATAATATGTATGAATAGGATACAAAGTAGAATATGATATTTATGAACATGAAGTTATGTATAAATATGATAAGTATAAAAATAATGATTGGTATGAATATGATGAATTGTATGGAAATATGTGTGGATATGATGCTATGTATGAATGGTGCAATGTATGAATATGGTAAAATGTATGAATATGGTAAAATGAAAGAATATGGTAATATGTGCGAATGTGGTAATATGTGCGAATAAGTATGATTGTGATACAATGTATAAATTTGATATTATATTAGAATATGATACTGTGTATGAATATGATACAATCTATGAATATAGTAGTATATGTATATGATACTGTGCACTACTATGGTAATATGCATGACTATGATATAATTTATGATTATGATATGGTTCCACAGTGGCAATTTTAAAAGTGTATGGTTAAAGCCGATTTCACACGACTGATGAACCTCAGTCACTTAGAAATGACTTACATGTACACGTATATATGACACATTTTTAAAAATATATTGTTTCTATTTGTAGGCGTAAGTGGGACAACCAACTCCACCAACCATAATGATAACAGTGTAAGCTCTCTCTCTCTCTCTCTCTCTCTCTCTCTCTCTCTCTCTCTCTCTCTCTCTCTCTCTCTCTCTCTCTCTCTCATTAGATATCCTGCTCGAGTCAAGTGGATTTGCAAACTTCACGTCTAACAAGGACAGCCACTTCTTCGTTCATTCCTCAATTATTATAGCTACCAGCAAGGTAGATGAACAAACCGTGTTTTTTAAATGTCCGTTTCTAAAATCGAGGCCTTAAAAAAGGAAGACCGGTCCCTTTGTCGTGGGTGACCACGAATATAGCAGGGTGCGTTATAAAAAAAACTGACTTAGCATTGATGTGTATTTATACCGTTTGTTATATCAATGATAATGAGTAAATCTGTGCTAACTTTGGAACTTCGTACAGCTCAACTATTTCGACGACTAGCGAAAATTAAGAAATATCTCCACGTCCGTGATTCTGTCAAACATCATCTACAATAGCGTCAGAAGGCTCAAGTGGAATTTAGAGAAGGTAAATAGCAGTTATTTAGATAATTTGTCGAATCAACCCATAATGTTATTACAACAACATAATCAACCCATAATGTTGTTACAGCAACATGGTCAACACAAAACACTCTCGCAACATTACATGTCGATATTGTGTTTGTCGTCTTCAACCCGCTTAACCGGCAAACCAGCAACCCGAATTTCAACCACGACCAGTGGAGTCAACACTGCGAGTAATAACTTGCATAACAGATACATTTACTGAGGAAGGTATTGTCACTATCAGGGATAAAAACAAAATACTTAATATCGCGGCGTTTGGATACAGTAGTAGAGATTAATACGTAAAACGCCAATATGTTGAAACTCTAAAAAATGCCGATTGGGTTCAAGTTGTATATAACGTAGCTATTAATACTCAGCATGTTAAATATATGGAAGATATCAAATAATTTGAAATCTTTAACCAAGCAGTAGAGGATGGCGAGGAAGAGTGGAACCGAAAAGGGAAAGTAAACGTGAAAAATGAAGCTTGAAGGAAAACAACAGCAGAAGAAAAGAGAAACTCAGGCGTGAAAACTATATTTGAAACAAAAAGGAAAAGCGTCATCAAAGGCGTCATCAAAGGCGCTGCAGCAGCGCTATCTGGAACCACAGCTAAATTTGCATAACGAATCGTCACGTGAAGAAAAAATCGGAGAGGGTCTAACTCGTGATACGCTTGCATCGTTGTCGATGTAACCCCTGAATCGGCAGTAATTCACAATAAGCTTTGTCCCAGTAACGTCGTCGCTGATGTTGATCGACTAGAAAATATGACTGGAGGAAGACGAGACGGCAATATTTACTCCGAAATCAGTCAGTAAAACTTACCCAGCACAGAAGTGATGCCAGCAAGTGTCAATAAAATAATAAATCAAGCTGCAAATGAACGACTAAAATAATTAGCTGGCGTACCGTCAACCATTGGCCTTCCACTGACATAACAAGCCGCTGAAAAAGAGAAAACGATAACACCAAGTCTGATAGCTGGAGGTGGTCTGGCTCGACGTCATTTTAAACAAGAGCTAATCTAATGAGATGTTCAAGTGTGTATCTGATTCGGCATTTGATACTAACGCGCCCACCCTTAAGGATGAATCAGAACGTGATTATCAGTATATATTATTGTTATGATGCACGTGTAACTGACACACGTGGACGAATCGTACTACAATTCCAGGAAACATGCAGCTAGTTCTTAAGTGTAAGTCATTGACGAGGGCTTTATTGACAACCGAGAAAAGGTTGCGGACTACAACGTCACTAGCGCCTTATACAGAATCTGTATAAATATAATAATGACAGAAGAAATAGCTACTCGTCTGGAACAAGTTATCGCTAACATAACACCGCCGACTACGACGACTACGATGATATAAGCATCATCAACTCAGTCAGAACCCTACATCAATAAGCACACCCAATGGTCGGTCACAATAGTTCGGACTGGCACAACTACAATTTTATTATAGGTAGCCGAACATCAGAATAAATTCATTTGTAGAAGTATCCACTAAAATTTCACTGATATTCACAAAAAAATCCAATGATGATGGAACCAGTTTGCAAATCTCCGACTGGAACGTTGTCGGGATTCTAACAGGATCAAATAAAATAGAGCAAAAAAATGACGAACTAAATCAATAACTGGGAAAGATTCAAAGATTTGTAGTCGCAATCCAGAACATCATTACTCACTCGAAGACAGGAGGGCGATTATCTTCCCCTTTTCGGATTAAATCGTGAAGTTACTTAACATAGTGTAGGATCTTCTATACACTGTTGACAATCATATTTTTAACCATCCAGAGATAAATAAGTCAGAAGATAATGTCGAACGATACAGCAAAACTATGAAAGAAATACAAAATGGAACTGCTATAAAATCCATATAAAGAATCACATTTCTACAACTCCATCGTGAATAGTGCAATTAAGAGGTACGTTCACGACTTCTGAATAGTTTACTCCCCGACTTGTGATGTGATATGTAAGGACATATTTTGGCAACCTCGTCGAGGTCAGGAGGGCCGAGTTTGAGTGCAACATTTATCGTGGACATTTATTTGATAATGATAAACCGCATTGGGAACTTATTATAAAATCACAAGCAATAAAGTACTATGGTTATCAATTAATGGAGGGTTAATGATGATATAGAAATAACTAGGGATAGATTTTCCAGCTCCATAAATTAAAATAGAGAAAATTGAAAGAGGTAAAGATAAAATGATTGCTAATTATATGTCACAACCTGGTTCAAAATTGAGAATCAATGAAAGAATAAACAATTATCAAACACTAAAACGATCTAGATGGTGATGGCCGTCATATTTCGCCGGGTATATAGTTAATATTACTTCGACTATTTCTAAACATCTAGTCTGTGACGTTGTATATGGTAGTTATCAGGCATGGTATAAAGAATGCCCAATCCAACAATAATATGTTCTTATAGCTATTCTCGTGAACTACTTCTAAAACCATCACCACATGTTTTGGTCCTAAACTCCCTCTCCGAACTCTTGCTGATTGATAGCCGTAATACTCGTTATAACAGTTTTTCAACATGGGGTTGTCATCGGCAACTAGAATTTGCTCGTGCCATCATCACATAATATACTATGATGATCTTTAATTAAATAAACATTGCCTTAATTATATAAAAAGCAAGTTTTGTCGCAAAGTAGTTTAAGGAATAAATATTTTTAGCTCAAAATTTGCCCAAGAAAATTTGCGAAATCAGATTATGGCCTTTACAGCCGAGAAGGAGTTTGCAATATTAGCTGTACCCAAGCTCCAGAATGCTATTAGATTCGATTTTGAAAGAATAACATATAAGAAAAAAATACCAAATGGGCCGTGTGCGACCATAAGTCGCCAAGAAGACCTTACCGTATGATTTACAATTAAACGAATTATCCTTTTAGGATAGAGCGGACTTTGGGCTCAGTGGAGCATCTCACGATTGTTCGACGTTCTGGATTAATAATCTTGGGATTGATCCCGTGACAATATTTTACTGATGCGTCAATGATTGACCAGAGGGCAAGGATGATTATTAATCGTCTAGAGTACGATATGAGCTACCTTTTTAGGATCAAATTTACTGTCGCTGCTGATCGTAGGATGAATGACGGCGGCCATTTATGATGGAACAATGTGGATAATCCGTGATAAAATCACCCCTGTTAGGGAATCACGACACCGCCACTATATCTAGAATGCTTACAGGTACTGACATGCCGTATAATGAGCGAGAATATCCTGTGACTGCCGTTGTTTAAATGCTTTATACGTTAAAATACGTTATATATATTGTAATTAGGTTAATTACTTAACCGAATTATTTATCAAGACGTTTACAACGATATCGCGACCTTGGATCATGTAAATGTATAAATACCTGTGCGGTATCTTGAGCAGTGAAAATAAGCTTTAAAACTTAATTATATCCATATCTCCTGAACAACAAGTCTGATAAATATTTCTAAGTGTATGTGTATCAACTCCATTAAATACAAGTAACATATTACAGTTATCTCCAATCACTTTCAGAATTTGTTCAACATAAACATAAATAATATTGTTATATCTGTCTCGATTAAACATTCTTGCTGGATTTACTTATTTGTCCAGCATTACATCATCGTAGACAATTATTGTATTTATACATCCATAAGGTCATCAACGCTCGGCGCTTCATCAATATCGGTGATAAAATTAGTAATATCGTCGCCTTAATTTAATAATTTTGCGTTCTCATTAAGATCTGTAAGAACATCATATCATATCTGATCATCTACATATTCTGCCACTAAATATCAAATTAAGTATTAATTGTGTCTTTCCACTTCCGGACGGACCAATTATTATCATTATGATACGATTCGGTAGTGCTGGATGATGTTTGACTGGTTCTTGTTTTCCTATCGCTGAGAAATCAATTACATCCATATTATAAATATATGGATTTATCTTGTTTACGTTGTAGAGTTAAAACTCCAACCACTGATTTAGCCACAATTACAACAAAAAAATGGACAAATATCATATGGTGGAAAATATGCAATATGTAACAGAATGGTTTTTTAAATTGAAATTTATCTAACACTCAACATAAAGATGGCGGTGATGTTGCTACATTAATGTTGAAATTTCCAGCAACGCCATGGGCTAAATACCCAGGCAGTTAAACATCTTCCTGTATATAATTATTGTATTCCTGGCACCCGAACTGGTATTCGACTTGACGAATGAGATCAACCAAAACGCGGAGTGCATCGAATAAATGATATTGATCAAGAATGATGAAGCGTATAAAAATAAAGATTTACAACAACAACATCTCGCTGATGTGAAGTTGATACTCTCGTTAAATTCCATAAAAGATTTTAAAAAAATATCAGAGATTCATTAGCTAATTCGCTGGCAAGATTTCCAATGAAATGTAAACAGGCATTAGTTGCTGGTAATTAATCAGCCGATTATTATAATGGAATCGATTTAATATCGCCCAAGATGATATTGAAGAGGTAGAGCAGCGCTTAGTAAACTCTCTGATGCAAATGTTACACGTCATGTTGCTGTAAACTGTTCAGCACGACAGGCAATATGGCAACTTTATATACCACCACCTAAACAAATTCAGTACACACATTTTGATGCCAGTGTTCCTAATGAAGTTCATCAGGCAGATGTGTTGTTTTCTTCCTACATGATAATATTAAAATTAGTAGACGTCAATACACATGCAAACACGTGTTAACTGTCGTTGACTTTGCAAGTATATATATATATATATATATATATATAAAGCAGAGACATTATCAACTTAAACGCCTACTTAACTACTTAAGTTTTATCTGCTTTTGAATCAATTTGTCAACGAGAGACCTTTGCGATGGCCTTACTTACTACAGGTTGAATCCTGACAAAGAATTTCTTGGTGCAGTATCGTCTCTCATGAAAAAACATGCCGTCATAATCAGACGATGACCAACCGCAATTCCTCGTGATCAGGCAATCGTTGAACGATTTAAACAAACAGGGGCTGATGGGTTATTTGGATATCAGTATGCAAAGGAAATATCCATTAATAAAGTTCAAAAAGATTTCAGATCTCGTAATTGGATACAAGACTACCAAGTGTGATGGCTGCATTGAATAAGTAGGTTACTCGTGCGATTTCTATGAAACCTACCACTGCAATCACAAAAGAACATGTACCAATACAAGGACATGATTGTTCAAAACAACCAGTATTAGGCAATATAATTGTAAAATATTTATATCAATCTGGCGAACTTGAAATGGAAATATTTCACCAGTTATCGTCACATCGTTATTGGATCTCGGAGAAAAATGGAGATGAACTTCTGTTTTTCATTCTACAGCGTTGTTCAAATGTTGAGTTTGGTTAATGATAATTGTTTAGACCAGCACTAGAAACTTTTGTTACGCATTTACTTGCAAGATTTAATTCTAATTGCATTACCTGACCAGGGGTCAAGGTGACCATTCCATCAATATATGACATAATAATATTGTGAGCAATTTATTACATGTTTCGAAAATATTGCATATTTCCCATTGTTGCATCAATAACTCATTCGTCCACTAACACCTTCAAGTAATATTGTCTTATCACTGAGTATAACAGCGAATGCTCGGTAATTAGGAATAGAAAAAATTATTTATATATAAGCAAGCTCAAAAATGTATATCCACGACAGTTTTTTCTGGTAAAATGAAAATGTTCGAATGAGAATTAATAAATCGGATATAAATTTTGTAAAATCTAACTCTGCTATTTGCAAACCAGTAACTATATTTTGATTGCAACCCATAAATGTCATCAAACGATGATATGTACGTGCTACATGATTCTGATTAAAATTTAGTAAAATATCTTCAAATGGTTCTTGTTGGCCATTTATTCTTAAAGAACTTCAGAACCTCTAAGTGATTCACGTATCATATGGCTTTGTTCTTGAGTATATAATCAAGCTGAACTTTGAAAAGCAATGAAACTATGTCGTGATGCAGAAACATCTTGGTGTAAACCATTGACAGTACTTGTAACGCTATCTGTGCTCAGCGTAAACCCTTTTAATGCTTTGTTCTGCAGCAATTGTTTGAGTCATTACCGGCATGCATAGTGAAAATTTTGATAATGTTACGTTAGCAAGATCAGCATCACCAGCGTCCCATAGGTTCCATAGACAATACCATAGGTTCATTATCAGTAGCTTTCCTTATAAGAACAATTGTATGACACATGAAAATCTTTTATTACTCTATAACATTGATCGACGTGTCGTAAATCCTAAGTTGGTCATCGATATTAATGCAGGTGTTTTTGCTGTTTCTGCTGAGTTTCTTACTTACCAATAGTGACGTTTTTAGGCTCGGGACGGTTAGAAGTGTCCTTAGTAACAATATTGATGGACCGTTCTTTTGTAATCGTCTGAATATATTGCTAAATCTAGTATTGTTGTAGCAGCATCGACGTCTTTCTGCACTTATTCAATATTTCTTCCATCAGTCATGTATGCAACACTATCAAATGATGCCATAATACCGTTCTTAGCAAACCAACTTTATCAACAGCTGCATATAATATTAATAATGAACACTTTGTATAACGCCTAATCTTTAGAAGCTCTAAGCGCTTTACAACATATTTAATGACATGACTACAACAACAACGATAAACAATAAAACAAACACCATGAAATTAGAAAACAAACAATGCGGAAAGTATTTACGGTAGGAAACATTATTAGGTCTATAAGTTTGTTATTGCAGTCGTAAAGGTGAATTTTAAGAGCACTCTTGAAATATATAATCGTGTCCTTGTGTATAATTTCAATGTGCAATTCGTTGCACGTTGCTGGGCCCTGGTATTCAAAAGAACCTTGTCCATATGACTTCGTTTTCAAACTGGGAATAATGAGTATAAAATTGTCAGAAGAGGAGCGTAAGTATCTTGCTGGTGTATACACATGGATAAAGCCAAATATGGATGTTGGGCTGGAGTCTATCAGTGAAACGTGACGGAGAACAAATGTTGTGTTTGATTCTGGATAGAATGGATAGCCAGTCTAGGGTACAGAGCAGCAGGGAGCTGTAACCTGATGACAGTACTGTAAGGATGATCCGAGCAGCTGTGTTTTGAACGTTTCTGAAGTTTCGAGTAGATTTTAAGACGAACCAGACAGAATTGAATTACAATAGTCCAGTCTTGAAAGTACTAATGAACGTACAAGTGTTTTCGTGGCATCAGCTGAAAGATATTTGCGAATTGTGCTGATGCGCCTCCGCTCAGCCATGCATATGTTCATGACATGTTGGTGCAATCTGAGAGTACTTTCCAAATAACACCTAGGTTTCGTACTGACTTTGAGAATTTAATGTTGGTGTTGCTGATATTTAATGTTTGAGGTAAATGATATGAATGAGAAAGTCTTTGTGTTGTGATTAGAATGGTCTTAGTTTTATCATCAGTCGTCTGCAGTTTGGTACATATTATCCATGATTTCACATCAGAAATGCACTTCTCTACTCCTTCGATGGTTGCATTAACTTCAGTTGGTTGGCTAGATTTGTATATTTGGGTGTCATCAGCGTACAATTGGTGAGGCACTGGATGAAGATATATGATACTTGAAAGCGACTGAGTGTATATAATGAAGGGAACAGGTCCAAAAAAAAACACGTGGAACACAACGTAGATCAACTGGGCTGGAGTGTATTCCATTTGCAGATACATATTGTGTCATGTTGACTAAGTAGGACTTAAACCACTGTAAGGCTGTATTGTGAATGCCAAATGCATGCTAGAGACGGTGAAGTAATATATCATGGTCAATTGTGTCAAATACTGCAGACAAATCAAGGAGAGTGGAGACTGTACTCGTTCCGCTATCCAACGCAGAAAGAATGCCATTAACTACTTTCAGAATAGTGGTTTCAGTACTGTGGCAACGGCGATATGCAGACTGTACATTGCTAAAACGACTGTTTGAATTCCGATGAGATAAAAGTTGGGTTGAAACAACTTTTTCTAAGAATTTGTTTATATGAACTGGAGAATAGAAACTTGGTGGTAGTTCTTTAAATAGTTATGGTTGAGTGTTGGTTTCCCCAGCAGAGGCTTTACAATGGCAGGTTTGAAAGTGATGGGAATTCCCTAGACGAGAGAGAGGTGTTAATAACATCAGTTAGTGAAGGCAATATTGGATTTAAGCACTCAAGCAGCAGTGATGTTGGAATTGGATCAAATTCACATGCCTTTAGTGCACTCTTCATTACGATTGCCCGTACTAAATCCATGGAGATAGGTTAAAATGCTGCTGACGGTTGTCACTGAAATTCTGTATTAAAACTGTTTGGTGAAGACGAGTCAATTGAAGTTGTGTTGTCAGGCTTATCTCTAACGGCTTGTACCTTGCCACGGAAGAAATTTGCAAACAGGTCCGGAAGGTCGAATGGAAATAAAGTAGTTGGAAGTGGTGTATATTTGTTCCTTGACATTAGTTTGTTAGTAATCTCGAACAGCTCTTTGCAGCTGGAACTCTCCATGCCGTGATCTTACTACTGTAGTGGCATAATTTAGCTAATAAGACTATCAGTATTATCAGCATTTTTCAAAATTTCACATTTTACTTAAATAAGTGCTTCAGCGGTCAAGAAATATATACTTGTATCCTGAACAAAGAATTAAATTTTCCTGTGTAATAAGAATAATATTGATCATTGCGTACATATTCATCTATAAGAACTGGCTTATTCATGTCGAATGCTGGATCAGATATACATTTAAACATATTATTATAATTATTATCGTCTAACACAAAGACCACTTCCTGCTATCAAACTAGCAGCTCTACTTTGTTCTCTTCACCAGCACACTGAGCTAGTTTCTGAGTTTCTGATTTATGGATTGATTTATTACTTGACCAACATTTGCGGGTTTAACTTCAGTGCCTTGTTATTTTACTGGTTGATGTTGTCGTCGTATTTTAATCGTGCTAGTCTGTTCTTCGTTGCTGAGAACGCTTTACCTTCATCATTACCAACAGCACCAATACCATTATTACGAACAAGGTCAATGACTTTCATGACTAGTTGATATGCAATTGGTATTGCTTGTAGGGCTATCATTCTAAATACACCCTGAACAACATCACCGAGTCCATCACCATAGAAAGTTTTATAGCTTGGTAATCGTGAATTTATCACGGATCATAATCGGTCTACGTTGAGTATTGTGTATAACCATCTTATTTGTTTTTTATTTAGTTAGTCACTGTGATAGTCATCAGCAATTTCATTGATGAGAGACCGATAAACATTGATGTCCATGACCACGCCTGTAAATATTTGTTGACGAATACCAGCTGCTTCATTAATAATTTCTGGAGAACTCGTTTTCCGCCAATCATAATTTCTAAAAGAAGATGTTTCCAATAACTATAGATCGATTTTTTTTTGTCTCATCAAGTGGTTCTTGTTGTTGAAGAGGCACCAGAAATTGTGATTTGTGTTGAGGAGATTTTGGGTTAGAAGGAAATTGTGTTTGTAGTTGAGGTTGAGGAGGTTGCGGTTGTTGTTGAGAAGTTTGTTGATAAGCTTCCTTTTCGGGATCTTTCATAAATGTTTTTACTTCATTATCGAGTTTTTGAAACATTAAACCACTATACTTTGCCTGTTACTTGCCAAAATATACACGATACATCCATTTGTTATATTTATCCAAATCTACGTTTACATAGACAGGTTTAATTTTTTATCTATTAAAATAAGAATCCATCGCTACAGCATAAAGTAATTTATCTTCTTCAACCATGTTTTAAATTATAAACATTTCCTTCCTTAAAATTATTAATCAAATCAACTCATTTTTTCTTCATTTTCTGCTCCTTTTCTGTCCATATTTTACTTTTTTATGTACGGACTTAATTTTTAAGTTTAATTCCTTGAAGCATTTCTTCCTCACTGCCAGGTGGTTGAAAAGCCGCTATATCAACCAGAAGATCTCGTAAAAGTCGTTTTGTTTTCTTAGTTCTCTTTTGGCAGTTTGTACTAACGTTGGACGAAAACCTTCAGTAACTTCTGCAACTCTCTCAGTAGCCTTTGCTACTGGCTTAAATAACTTTTCTGAACCCTCTTCAAAATCCACCTGAAATTCCTGACGTTCTTGTAATTTTTGTCTGACAGAATCACGAACTGGAAGAAATTTTTGGATTGCTTCTAGTCGCTCTCAAGCTAATATAGCTGTGTAAGATTCATTTACCATTATTATTGATGAAATAATAATTTAATTACAGCAGCGGAGAGGGCGCTTTCTCAATGAAACGTGTTATAGGTAAACAAAACACACATACAACATTTTAAAAAACACTAACGACAAAAGATAAATTAACAAAATAAACTAACCAAATTAAAGAAACTCTCGGTTAATTAGAAGTTTCAGTGGCGTTATTAACTTTATCTTTTGTTTTCATTGTCGTAAGAAGCTTTTTTAAAAAGTGTATGACGTCTCATCGCCCTCTCTGCTGCAAAATTAAATTGTCGATCTGATTTGTATTGTAAACACTTCCCAGAGAAGTTTCGGGGATCACCCTTTGCATGTACTGATAATTTAGTCGAGTTTGGTCTCTCCGTGATCTCCAGCAATAAAAGAACCTGTATGTTGGTACATTAAACATGTCATCTTCTTTGTTTAATTTAATTTATGGCAGATAGTAATCAATTGAAATTTGCATACAGTATATATTTATCAATCCGAAGACAAATACGGCTGCAATCATAATAATAATAATAATAATAATAATAATAATAATGATAATAATAATAATGATAATTAATAATAATATTAAAAATAATAATAATAATAACATAATAATAATAATAATAATAATAATAATAATAATAATAATAATAATAACAACAAACTTTCCTTTATTTCAGGCTTATTTCACTAAACAGATGCTGACAGGAGTTTTAGCAGGGGTTGGATTTTTCATAGGAATGATAATTCTTGTTTGTGTCACCTGGCAATGTTGCTGTGGTGACGGCTGCGACGGGAATAAGAATGCTACGAAGAAGAAAGCAGTGATGAAGAAGCGTGTGGGACCATCCCCACCTCGGTCTGAGCCAGCTACGAGATCAACAACGGCCGAGTCCAGAAGATAACCGAAACCTTCTGTCGTCTATGCAAGCAGTGGACAATGTGCTTAAAATCAATAAGAGAGACACCATATGTAATTGATCAATTGCTATTACAGATATAAAAGCTTTGAATTATTTTGGAATTTCTGTGAAACCTATAATTTTCTTCAAAAAATATTACTATTTTAAGAATATGCAAATTTACAACCCCAAAAATATACTATTTGAATTTTTTTTATATCTTATATAGCGGGCAACTCTCTAAGTGTATAGCCTTTGGGGCGGCACGTGCCCACTTAGACAAGCACATTATATATGTATATTAACGTAATGTAGCTCATGCTGTACGGGAAACGGTCACAGAATTTCGAGCAAACAAATTACTGTTGATGGTAGAAATGGTAGTGTGGGAAGGGTTTGTCTCATTATGACCTTAAATGCACATCCATGCTTGGATTAAACATTTTAAGGATGACCTGTACAATTCCAAGTTTGGTGATTCTGGAATAATGTCACAATTTTTAAAACAAATCCTTTTGACAGTTATTGTTGTAGATACATTTATTTGGTCCTGACATACTAAAAACGAGGGATTATTGTATAAGTATGCTTTAGAATTTTCTGAGAGCAAGATGACAACGGCATGAACTCTCATTTAAGTAAGAAGTGCTAACAATAGCTGACCAAGAAAGTTAAATAACGACATATATATTTTATAATGCCAATAGCTATGATCACTTCCATGAACGGTCTAAAACATAAAAAAAAACAATCAATTTGTCCTCCTTGTTTCAACAGGATGATTGGCATACCATTTCAAATTAAATCCGATCAAAGGAACTTTATTTTGTAGTAATTCTTTACGATTTCGCATTAATGAAGTACAGAAGCAAAGCGAATTATTGTCACAGTCCAACTATATTTATAAATTATCCTGACAAGCTACGGAAGGTTGGTCACGTTTGATGCTGATGCTGATTGTCTTTGAATTCTCTACATTTCTTAGATACATTTCTTCTAAACACGGTAGCTCAGATGACATTATCTCTTTGATCTTTTTACTGCATCCGTCATCGATGGATGACCGAAAAGGCAATTAATAAGAGAATAAACGCATGTTGTCCACCCCCACCCCCGTTGGAACCTGTACTTTAATAGACATCTCATGTTCATATCAATTATTTTCCTTCATTTATTTCAATAGAAATGTGTTCATGGTCTTAGTTTCCTTCGTTTGGTTCAATGGAAACATTTCGTGGCCTTAATTGCCTTCCTTTGGTTCAAAGGAAACATAGTCTTGGCCTTAATTTCCTTTGTTTTAATGACAACATATTCATCGCCTTAGTTTCCTTTTGCTAAGGACGGATATACTAGTTTCGAAGCATGTATCCAAGAATGTTGTGTTAACCTGAAGCAATCGAATGTTAGAATATGTAGTCTTACAGATCTTTTATAAATTTCATGACTTCACATAAGGGAAACAATAACTGTTTGTATGCCATAATTACCTAGCCTATTGGTTTCCATACTTACTTAGCCTATTGTATACCATACTTACCTAGCCTATTGTATACCATACTTACCTAGCCCATTGTATACCATACTTACCTAACCTATTGTATACCATAATTGCCTAGTCTATTGTATACCATACTTACCTAACCTATTGTATACCATAATTGCCTAGTCTATTGTATACCATACTTACTTAGCCTATCGTATAACATACTTACCTAACCTACTGAATGCCATAATTACCTAACCTACTGAACGCCATACTTACCTAACCTACTGAATGCCATACTTACCTAACCTATTGTATATCATAATTGTCTAGTCTATTGTATACCATACTTACCTAACCTATTGTATACCATACTTATCTAACCTATTGTATACCATATTTACCTAACCTATTGTATACCATAATTGTCTAGTCTATTGTATACCATAATTGCCTAGTCTATTGTATACCATACTTACCTAACAGTTTGTATGATATACTTGCCTAGCCTATTGTATGCCATACTTACCTAGCAGTTTATATGATATACTTACCTAGTCTATTGTATTCCATACTAATCTAGCCTATTGAATGCCATACTTACCTAACAGTTTGTATGACATACTTACTTAGCCTATTGTATTCTATACTTGTCTAGCCTATTGAATGCCATACTTACCTAGCCTATTGAATGCCATACTTACCTAACAGTTTGTATGCCATACCATACTTACCTAACCTATTTTATACCATTCTTACCTAGCCTATTGTATGCCATACTTACCTAGCAGTTTGTATGACACACTTACCTAGTCTTTTGTATTCCATACTAATCTAGCCTATTGTATGCCATACTTACCTAGCAGTTTGTATGACATACTTACCTAGCCTATTGTATTCCAGACTTATCTAGCCTATTGAATGCCATACTTACCTAGCCTGTTGTATGCCATACTTACTTAGTCTAACGAGTATACATATGCTCTCACATGCCAGCAGATCGGAAATATAAAAATGTTTTGAGAAATCCATTTGTTTACAGCAAACGAATTCACCAAAACATCTTCGCTCTCTTTTCCCAGCTTTACTGAGTTTATGCAACATTTATATATTTTGTTTAACACTATAGCGGCCGACAAATTACAACGCTAATGAAATATAAATTTGTACATGTATGTATCTAGACCGTGGTAATGCGGTCTACAACTGAAAATTGTACATATAAATATGTTTATAACATGTGGAAATCCCGATCTACAGCTGAAAATTGTATCTGTATATAAATTGTATCTGTACATAAATTGTATCTGTACATAAAATGTATCCGTACATATTTTACTACACTTTTTGTGAGTGACCTGTCAGCATTTCAAAGTAACATGTACACATTGTGCTAAAACTGGTACAGTTACACATTTTGTATAACTCTTTTTGTTACTTTTATTGCAGACATTTGATCATACTCATGAAATGTAACAACTAAAATAAGTGAACATTTCCTTCGCAACAGTAATGTAGAAAAAAATCAATACAGTTTTCGGATACGGATTTAAATTCTCGTGTAATTTATTTGTTCGACTGAACCAATACGCGAGTTTGTTTATATTAAGGAAGAAAGCACGAGCAAATAGAAATAGCCATATCAGTGTAGATCGATAAAATAAAGTGAAAATAACGAAATTTTATCATTCAGATTTCAGTTATCGAGTCAGTTATATGAGTACTACTACTACTACTACTACTACTACTACTACTACTACTACTACTAATAATAATAATAATAATAATAATAACTTTATTATGAAAGAATTGATTGATATAAAAAAAGGAGTCAGGCGGTGATTTTAGCAATGAGTTTTCAGCTTCAGTGGCTTAGTGGTTAGAGTGTCCGCCGCGGAAGCGAGAGGTCGTGGGTTTAATCCCCGGCCGAGTCATACCAAAGACTTACAAAAATGGTACTAACAGCTGCCTCGCTTGACGCTCAGCACTAAGAGGTTGGTGTTAGGACTTGTCGGCCTGGTGTCAGGATAATTTGACTGGGTGGGACATCATTCTACATGTCTGCGGCATGATGCCTCAGTGCTAGACATCACTATAAACCATCTATAGCCATATGACTGAGCGATTGTTAAAGCTACGTTAAAAATCCTATTCAAACAAACAAACTCTAAACTGTTGAATGACTGAAATTCCATCAATAAAACAATATCTCTAATTTTTTCACTTAAAACTAGAATAGGCTCTTTAAACATTATTTTCCTAAAACATAAATACATTATTAAGCAATCCTGGTCAACCTAACCCATATATAGTCTATTTTATGTTCACCCATTTCCAGGCTGGTTCTTATGTTACCAATCAATTAGTACTGTGGGTCCTATAGCTGAAGAGCATCAGTGTGGGCCTATCCATTTAATTAATTTTAGAACATGTGAAACCTGCATTTATATTGGCTAATTAAAAGACTACCAGAACATGACCCCTAAGTGGTCGCTGTCAGATGTTCACCCAGGAAAGTGGAAATCGGATTTTAATTAGATGTGGCAGCTACGTACTTGCATTCACTTTAATAGTTTGAGTCAGACATTGGCTGCGCTTTTATACTTTGACTCAGTCCGACATTGATTGATACTTTGACTCCGTACGGCATAGATTGATACGTTGACTCAGTTCGGCATAGATTGATACGTTGACTCAGTTGGGCATAGATTGATACATTTGACTCAGTCCGGCATTGATTCATACTTAGACTCAGTCCGGCATTGATTGATACGTTGACTCGGTTCGGCATTGATTGATACGTTGATTCAGTTCGGCATAGATTGATACCTTGACTCAGTCCGGCATAGATTGATACTTTGACTCAGTCCGGCATTGATTGATACATTAACTCAGTTCGGCATAGATTGATACGTTGACTAAGTCCGGCATTGATTGATACGTTGACTCAGTCCGGCATAGATTGATACTTTGACTCAGTCCGGCATTGATTGATACATGAACTCAGTCCGGCATAGATTGATACGTTGACTAAGTCCGGCATTGATTGATAAGTTGACTCAGTTCTGCATAGATTGATACGTTGACTCAGTCTGGCATTGATTGATACTTTAACTCAGTTCGGCATAGATTGATACTTTGACTCAGTCCGGCATTGATTGATAATTTTACTCAGTCCAGCATATATTGATATTTTGACTCAGTCCGGCATTGATTGATACTTTGACTCAGTTCGGCATAGATTGATACATTTGACTCAGTCCGGCATTGATTCATACTTTGACTCAGTCCGGCATTGATTGATACGTTGACTCGGTTCGGCATTGATTGATACGTTGATTCAGTTCGGCATAGATTGATACTTTGACTCAGTCCGGCATAGATTGATACTTTGACTCAGTCCGGCATTGATTGATACATTAACTCAGTCCGGCATAGATTGATACGTTGACTAAGTCCGGCATTGATTGATACGTTGACTCAGTCCGGCATGGATTGATACTTTGACTCAGTCCGGCATTGATTGATACATGAACTCAGTCCGGCATAGATTGATACGTTGACTAAGTCCGGCATTGATTGATACGTTGACTCAGTCCGGCATAGATTGATACGTTGACTCAGTCTGGCATTGATTGATACTTTAACTCAGTTCGGCATAGATTGATACTTTGACTCAAGCCGGCATTGATTGATAATTTTACTCAGTCCAGCATAGATTGATATTTTGACTCAGTCCGGCATTGATTGATACGTTGACTCAGTCCGGCATAGATTGATACGTTGACTCAGTCTAGCATTGATTGATAATTTTACTCAGTCCAGCATTGATTGATACTTTGACTCAGTCCGGCATTGATTGATACTTTAACTCAGTTCGGCATAGATTGAAAAATTGATATGCACACATTTATTTTCCATTTGTTTTGTAATCCGTCGGTCGATTCAACCTCTTTAAAGTTTCGAAGACATATTCTGTTGTACTCTCACCCTATTTCTTTCTTGATAAAATGTAACATTTTTAAGGTCGATGAAAAAGAAAAAGAAAAGAAACTAACTGTTGTACCCATTGATCTCCGATATATAAGCTATTAAATTCACGTGTTATACTGTTTTGAAAATGTTTGGTGATGTTTGTCTTTCCGCTTATGACTCTGTTGATGTTTTCCGCTATCGTTTGCAGAAGAAATGCAGGAATATATATCTGGATAGGAAACAGCCCATCTTTTTAAAGAAAACATTGTAAAGAAAAATGTTAGATTGTAATAGCTGGTTTCATATAAATAGTAATTTTGCGAACCATTTTTAAAAAAAAAAAAAGGGTTTTGTTACTTAGGATTTCAGTTCAAAGGAGTGGATCCTGTCGCTTGGTGAGGCTGTGTACACCAGCTGGTCTGACTGTTAGACCATTTCCAAATAGAGGAGAAAAAATGTATAGTTTTGAGATAATACTTAAATTTTAATATAGTGCGTTTGTGATGTAATATGTTAATAATGTGAAAGCCGTAAAACAAACAAGAATACATGTATACAAATATGTTATAATTTGTATAAAGCTAAAGAAACAGAAATGTTATAATAGCAATGATTTATTCAGATTTCAGTGAAATCCAATTTTGTTTTCGAGTATTAAAACTCACTCTCTAGCGGTTGTACTACACAATTTAGAACTGTAATTACCCATATATAACGTGTTGACACGAGTGTATCAAGCATCAAATTCGATCTACCATCGCAATATTTCGAAGAAGAAATGTTCCTCCAAAGTTTGAAATCTTTCGCAAAAATATAAAGGCATTCTGATTGGTCAGAACCTTTTTCGATTAAAATTTGATTCGATTGGGATTGATGATAGAGGGTTCTGAGTTTAACATGAGCACGTGATATATGCAAAAATATGGCACATACTTTTGGCAATATATATATATATATATATATATATATATATATATATATATATATATATATATATATATATATATATATATATATATATATATATATATATATATATAACTGTTTTTACTTCATTAAGTTAGAGTGGTTAAAATTATTTATATGTATTATATTTTATATCTTCATTTTGAACAAATAGCAAATGCACATTTAGGATTTGTAAGAAGAAACTAATGTGATTGTTTCTAAAAATGTCTATGTTACTATTGAAGAGCAATTATAAGGCTGAGTGGACGACTGTGACGTGAAATAATAATTCGTAAACTTAGTGAACGACTTTGACGTGGAATAATACTTAGCAGACTGAGTAAACGACATTAACGTGAATAATAAATGGAAGACTGAGTGAACGACTTTGACATGGAACAGTAATTAGGATACGTAGTGAACGACTTTCACATAGAACAGTAATTAGGATACGTAGTGAACGACTTTCACATAGAACAATAATTAGGATACGGAGTGTGACGTGAAATATATTTGGAGACTGAGAGAACGACTGTGGTGAGGAATAATGATAGCAGATTGCGTGAATGACTGTGACATGGAAGAGTAATTAGGATACGGAGTGTGACGTAGAATAATAATTCGGAGACCGATTGAACGAATCTGATGGCGAACAGTAATTGGGATATTGATTGAACGACTGTGATCTGGAACAGTAATTATTAGACAGTGAACGACTGTGATACGGAATAGTACTTAGGATACTGAGTGAACGACTGTGATGTGGAACAGTAATTATTAGACAGTGAACGACTGTGATACGGAATAGTACTTAGGATACTGAGTGAACGACTGTGACATAGAACAGTAATTATTAGACAGTGAACGACTGTGATACGGAATAGTAATTAGGATACTAAGTGAACGACTGTGATCTGGAACAGTAATTATCAGACTAAGTGAACGACTGTGACATGGAACAGTAATTATTAGACAGTGAACGACTGTGATACGGAATAGTACTTAGGATACTGAGTGAACGACTGTGATGTGGAACAGTAATTATCAGACTAAGTGAACGACTGTGACACGTAACAGTATTTCGGATACTGAGTGAACAACTGTGACATGGAACAGTAATTAGGATACTGAGTGAACGACTGTGAAACGTAACAGTAATTCGGATACTGAGTGAACGACTGTGACATGGAACAGTAATTCGGATATTGATTAAAGAACTTTGATGTAGATGCACAGTTTTCGATGATGTGTGTATGTTTTTGTAATCAAATCAGCTTAAACTGTTTGTGAATTATTTCGCTAGCATTTGAAGTAGTTTACAATTGTTATTTTTATTGTTTTTGCTGTATATACATGTGTTGTTTTTGTTGTTATGGTGTATATACAGGTAATATTTTTGTTGTTTTGGTGTATATGGAGATGTTATTGTATGTTATAGACGGCATTGTTTAAGATAATAAAAAAAAATGATTTAAGTGAAGAAAAGTTTGTTAAGGAAATAACTACTGTAATAATGTGTGGAACTGAGTTTACCTATGTGACTTTATTTGTCTTTAAACAGATCTAGATTTATATGAGTAAATAAACAAAATAGTCTTTGAGAATATTTGAATGAGTTTGAATGCTTATGTTATGTTGAATTAAAAACAAAAATGGTGTACATAGCAAAGGTTTTAATATTAAAAGAAAACGTAACATGTTGGAATTCATGCATAACGGTAACTTGGTGGGCAGGTTTTCATATAGTTAGCTAAGTGAGTATGGTACAGTATGTTAGCGTGCACGTTTGTAACAACGGATTCATTAGAACGGCTAGATATACCATTGTACGGAACCACGTCCCAGACACGATCAATACTTGCATTAATTAAGGCACCGGGACAAGATAAATCATTACATTAAACAAGACCCGGAACAAGAAAACCATTACACTAAGCCAGGCCCCGAGACTAGATATACTGTTACACTAAGCCAGACCCCGGGACAAGAAAACCGTTACACTAAGCCAGGCCCCGGGTCTAGATATTACTGTTACACTAAGCCAGACACCGGGACAAGAAAACCGTTACACTAAGCCAGGCCCCGAGACTAGATATACCGTTACACTAAACAAGGTCCGCGACAAGAAAACCGTTACACTGAGCAACGCCCCGGGACAAGAAAAACGTTACACTAGGCAACGCCCTGAGATCAGAAAACCGTTACACTAAACAACGAATTGGACAAGATATATTACGACGAACACCTGTCTTTATAAGATATATCATGACGCTGAACAACGCCCCATACAATATATGAAATGACACTGAACAGCAGCTACAGACAAAATATGAAATTACACTGAACAACGGCCCCAGACACTATATAAAATTACATTAACAACGGCCCCAGACAAAATATGAAAATACACTGAACAACGGCCCCAGACAAAATATGAAGATACACTGAACAACGGCCCCAGACGAGATATGAAAATACACTGAACAACGGCCCCAGACAAAATATGAAAATACACTGAACAACGGCCCCAGACAAAATATGAAAATACACTGAACAACGGCCCCAGACAAAATATGAAAATACATGGAACAACGGCCCCAGACAAAATATGAACATACACTGAACAACGGCTCCAGACAAAATATGAAAATACACTGAACAACGGCCCCAGACAAAATATGAAAATACACTGAACAACGACCCTAGACAAAATATGAAGTTGCACTGAACAAAGGCCCAAGACAAAATATGAAATTACTCTGAATAACGGCCCAAGACAATATATTAAATTACTCTGAACAACGGCCCAAGACAAAATATGAAGTTACACTGAACAACGGCCCAAGACAAGATATTAAATTACTCTGAACAACGACCCAAGACAAAATATGAAATTACTCTGAACAACGGCCCAAGACAATATATTAAATTACTCTGAACAACGGCCCAAGACAAGATATTAAATTACTCTGAACAACGGCCCAAGACAAAATATGAAGTTACACTGAACAACGGCCCAAGACAAGATATTAAATTACTCTGAACAACGGCCCAAGACAAGATATTAAATTACTCTGAACAACGACCCAAGACAAGATATGTATTTTCACTTTAACGTCATATGAATAAATAAAATGAATTATAGATTCAAATGCAACTCCTTCATAAGTTGCGAGACACTTGTGTGAATGTTTGAACTAAATTCGAATCATGACACCTATGTTCCTGATAATGGGGTCAGACAGAGGTAGGTGAGGAGAAAAGGACATATGGACACGTAAAAATGAGAAACGATGTCTGAATATGACGGTATTTTAAGATGGTGATTGGTAAGTTGTAGTTCATCCTGATTGTAAATATGGTATGGTATGGCTTTGCGTCTGTCATAATTCGTCCATCGTCATAGCATGAATAACTGCAAATTTTCGACTTCTCAAACAACCGCCGAACCAATTTAAACCAACGTTTACGAAGACCTTTCGAATCAAGACCTATGTGGATTACTGAAACGATTACTGAAACGATGCACAACCGCCATTAAATTGCTGTAGTCATTACTAAAATAAAATAACATTACAGTATTTTGTAATAACCCTGAAAAAAAATATGGATAAAATTTATATAGAGCACCATGGAATCAAGCATTTAACGATTGGTACTACTGATGCAAGTTTACGATTGGTACGACTGATACACGTTAACAGTTGGTACAACTTACGCACGATAACGATTGGTCGGTCTCAATGTGCAGTTTCTTCCCTTGGCCAATTTATCCGCCGGAAAAATATAGACCTAGAGTTGACTCCCCTGTCCAGAATTACACACTATAGTTATTTTTCCCAGGGAAAAATCAACTGTAGACTATTATTTTCTCTTTGGGTAAAATCGTTCAATTATTAATTTTGCCCGAGTACATGATTTTTCCTCCATGAAACTTATCAAGCTGCAGTAAAATAAAATTGGGACAAAAGGTAATGCATATGTAACTAAATTCAATAATTTATTATCACAAGCAATTAATTATATCCTGGAAGAATGTATATTACAAATATTATAAATACTGTGTTTGTTATCAAGTGCTAAATATACAACCTTAAATACAGACTCAGAGAGGATGTATAAATATAAACAATATTTTAAAAAGTAAATTACTTCAGAAATAATAAACTATATGTATTTAAACGAGATTCTTCCAATTTACCGTATATACCAACATAAGAAGTAAATATTTATTTACTTTAACAAATATTTTACAAACCTTCGTTGTAGATGTTCAATTGCAGTTGCATGGTGAAATTCCATACATCTGATTCGTAATTCAAACTCGAAAGAACATAAATATAAGAAAGTTTCCGACATTCATTATAATTTAGTAACTTCTTTTTCAAATAACAAATAAATAAATTCATTGTCTTTAGTGCTTTATCTGCTAATGTTTCCTGAGCTCTATAGAAGTTTCTATTGCTCGAGAAAACAAGACCAACGGAAGTAAAATTTTCAACCACATCAAAATTACTTCGGCTATATTCCTTACATCGTATTGTCTGAATGGACCCCTTTCTAAAGACCATTACTTCAGTTTAATCAAGATTTATGTTTAAATTTAGTATATTACAGTTGTCATGCATATTATCCATGAGCTCAGTATTTAATCCTGAAAATAAAACTAAATTGCCAGCAAAACAATATAACAAATAACGACAACTCGTCTAACTCTAAAACTATATAGCCCCATGATTGTAGTGCTGTTTTCAGATTTTCAATAAATAAGGAAAATATCGGGTAATACATGTACATTTATGCATGCTGACGTATGTGTGGAATATTGTAGAAATGGGTCAAATCTTTCATAGGCCATAGTGTTCTACTTTGTTATTGTTCAAAATTTTGATGCCGGAATGTTGTTTGATGCATTGTCTGGGCGTATATTTCATGCGGTCTTGAAACCTTGAAGCGTGTCCAGTAACATGTGCATTAGACACTCTAGTCTAAAAGAAAGCAATCACGAATCTGGGATATTTGCTTCGTATGAAACAAAGCAATCACGAATCTGGGATATTTGCTTCGTATGAAACAAAGCAATCACGAATCTGG